>QYTT01079787.1:0-27148 GCA_006980735.1 Dasypogon diadema | reverse complement strand
TGAAAGAAAAGAAAAAATTTTACATTCCGTCATACTAAATTGGAGGGATTGCAAATCGATTCTTATCTTTTTGTGTTTCAGAAATGGTTGATTTTATTGTTGTTGTTATTTTCGTATGAAAATAGCTTTCAACTACTTTTAGTATTTTTATTTTCAATTCCATCGTTTAATCCTCATCCTAGTGCTCCATTTGTCCTCTGACATCTACCCATTTACTTGGCTAAGCTGATACAGAAAAAAAAAATCGATAAAACTACTTGTAGATAAGTTTTAACTCCACTTACCACCCCTCAACCAAATGACAAGTCAGATTTAAGTTGTACAAAATAGAATTCGTCCTTGAGTATGTTATTGTTTTCTAACACATGTGGATTTGTATTAATTTCAGAGACATATATGTATCCTGTTGAGGATTCTTATATTTGTCCAGAATGAAGAAATTTCGTCTTTTGTTTCTCATCGAAAAAAGAACGTGTCAAATTATGAAGAAGGGTGGAATTTTACATTGTCGTAAGCGTGATGAGTAATAGATAGCCGTGATATTAAGAACATGCGTGCAGCTTGTAGGCCTGGAGCCTTGATTAATGAAGTGAGTGGAAATTTCTGGGAAAGAATGAATAAGGAAGTAAACTACAATAGTAAGGCTGACATTATATTCTTTTAAATGAAGTGATCAATGAGCAATTTCATAAGGCTATAACAGAGTTAATTAGAGTTTGTTGGTGATTCTATCAACTTGAACCACCCGGTGACACTTCAAATTCTCTTTGAACTATTGGCATAGTATCACAGGTGTTAATGTTATGAAAAACCAAATTAGTTCGTCCTAATTCTCTGGGGTGTTATGCTTTGAATTTTTGCAGACATTTTTCATTCGCAACCACATATTTTGGGGAAGGGTTTTCAATGTGAACTTCACTTCCTATCAAGTTTTCAAGTTCGCTAACCTCTCCGGATTTCGAACTCGTTGTAAGAATTACGAAGCCGATTCTGATTGTCAGCTGAAAACTTCAAGCTAATTTGTGAAGAGTTAGGGGAGTTATTAGATTGGAATAAATACCCTCCAATTTTCAGCGGCATACCAAAGGAAGAAATTTTGGGTCATTATTTTTATACCCTATATGATGGATAGGGAATATTAGTTTTAATCCAACGTTTGTAACGCATAAAACCAATAATGCTAGAGCAGAATGAATTATATACATATGCTCAGAATGTGAAACAAATCGATTTAAGCATGTCCGTTTGTCCGTCTGTCTACTTTATAGATGTATTTTATGAAATTCCAAGTCCAAGTACAAAAATAGCAGTCGATTTCAGCAAATATGACTCCATACAAGGATTGTAGAGCTCGTAAGTTTTAACAGTATGTTGATTCGGAAAAGTTTGAAGTCAAATGCTATTATCATTTATATATATATATATAAATCCGGCATCAATACCGCCAGTACGATTTTGAATTTCATAGGCGCGAGCATACATCTCCGTATTCCAGTTTTATTTTTTCCTCTCCTCTCAAGACATAGTTGCAGTTCCGGTTGCTACCTTTTCTCAACAATATTATTGTTACTCGCGTATCTAAGTATCTGAGTGAAAAAACAAGTTTAAATTTTATTTTTACGATTATCCAAAAATATCTTGGTCATGACTCCAAATTTTATCCTGCTACGCTGGAGAAGCTATCGATGAATCCATGATGAAATTTAAAAGAAAAAGCAGTTTCCGGCAGTATATACCAATAAAACCGATCAGGCGTTTTGACAATGAGTCTGGATACGTTTCGGAGTTTCAAATACAATCCAGGCGGTTGTCTGATATTCGTAAACATTACTTGAGAGCAGAGGAAAAATCTGCCAAATAACTTATTGGATGGTAAAAAAAAAAACGGGGAAAGGGCGTATCTGATGCTGACAGCCATGCCAGCAAGGACGAAGAGGTAGGACACACACAATATTCGTTTATATCCTTGGATACTATTTCGATCCATCAAAATATTTTCCAATTACGTGGAGGCAACGGGACTTTTCTTGGAATTACTTGCCCGGAAATTATATTCAAGTACATTAAAAATATGGGATTTATGGATAAGGCGAAAATGTTAAAATATGGCTATGAAATAGATCTTTCGTCGTAAATTTATATATCCGTTTTAGAAGCAGCATAAACGGGAAAGAATAACAAGACTTTGTATAAGCTCTAAGCGAGTGGAAAATAGTTAAATAGATTCGGATAACCAAAAATGTTTTAAAATAGAATACACTTTATTGGGAGACCTATTGAGTTGGACCTTCTTCATTTTTCTGTCGGGTAAAATGTGAATATGAGAATCAGAAATAATAACAAAAACGTCGTTGGTAAACATAAAAAAGAGAGAGTCCAGAATGGACCCCTGAGTCATCCTAGAAAATAAGTTAAATTTATTAGAGACGGCATAAAGAATTTTAATATACTGAGAAAATCCAAATAAAAAACTTCCAAAAGGTTTAAGTACAGAACTATCTAAACCGAATAGATTGGATAACTTGCTCAGCAAAACAGAGTGACTCAAACTATCAAAAGACTCAGATAGGTGCAAAATGTAAAACGCAAAAGGGAGGTCTTACGGGAATGGTGATGAAGAAAATCCGATATGTTATCTGCATATAAGGTAGAAACGATTAAAATAATCAATCAACTCTTCACTCACAATTATGTCAAAGGCCTTCGAAAAGGAAGGCAAGATGTTTATTTGGACGAAATTTAGAAACTCCAAATGGAGTAAAAAGCATCAGCACCACAAGAGCGTGCTTAAGAAACAGTTGGAGAATAGGAGCTAATGAAAACGGAATTTATTATATAGGCTATGTTTTGTTTTGCCACGCCGCGCCGTCTGCAGATTTTCTCCTATATTGGTATGGGTTGAAAATCCTGCACAGGACGCTAAGACAATTCTACTGACGAGAATTGCATTTGCGAAGGCAATGGGATGTTGCACAGTAATTTCATGTCATAAATTGTGGCTCACTTGTAACATTTGTCAAGTTAAATTTTCCCAATCTCCTCTTCCTTAGGGTGGGCAATATCTTAAAAAAAGGAATCGAGCCCGTGTGCACAGAAGAATAACTCTGCAAAAGTGCACCGCAACCAACTCAACTACTGGCGTGTGTCTTTAAAAACAAATTATCTTCCCACTGAGGAAGTCGATAAAGATTACAAAAGGTATCAAAATAAATTACACTAAACACAACGTTTACAATTAGCCATTAAAATAAGCGCTTTGTAAAATTAACAATTTTTGCAAGGCAAAGGTATTCAAACAACGAAAAAGTTGTATTCAATTTTGAAAAAATGTGCCATTTATTAATTAAATAATTACTTGAGAGAGCTTCTAAATGCCGGTGACCGGCACGGCAGTCAACGTGTTAAAAATGATTTTTAGGAAAAGTATTGAAACAATTCTTGAAGTCCGTAAAATTGTAGTTGAAAAGAAAAAATCCTTAAGGGAAGGTTTACCCAATTTTTTTTTTTTGAAAAAATCGAATTTCTTTTTTTTTGCATTATCTGAAAGGCATACGTGTGTAAAATGTTAGTGTGAAAGGTTTTTTGATATCTTCCACTTTTACCAGTTTGCCAATCATAACAAACTTTAAATACGTTTTTCTCGAAACACGAATTTTCAGAATTGCGTCGGTTCTAGTTTTAAAGCGGTTCGATCGATTGCCTTTTAGTTTTGTTTTTCTTAAAGTAGACACTTTTTATGCGAGCCTATATTTATAATATATAAAGAATTTTAATATTTACTATTTTTTAAAGTCATGTAAAGTGCAAAAAAACTATGAAAATCGCAACATTAACTTGGAGTAAGTACGATTTCGTCAAATTTAAAATTATTTACTCTTATATGGGTATAGTATCCCACAAATTTAATGTACGTGAATGATTTTGGTGGCTTTATTATTCTTTCACCCGCTTGTCATTTCCACATGCGAGTGGAAGATATGATTCACTTTTTTCTACCTTCTTAAATCCTAATGCTTTCTTGTGTCGCATAATCCTTAAAGATGTATACCCATTTATTTGTTCACCAAAGACAAGAAAAACCCTTAATTTAACTTAAAACCTTCCTGGCAATATATACCAATATCCTACGAGCTGTGTATAGATTTCTTTAAAAAAATTTCCTACCCACTCTCTGGGATATCAAACAGGCAAACAAACAGGAGATCTAAGATGAATATATACTACCCTACCCCTAACACCTACTACTTGTATAGAACAAACTGCATCTGAATTTATGACCAGATGCTTACGTTGATACTGCCTTGTGTTTAGTCTGTAGAAGAGGTTTTGACTTTACACGAGAAATGGTTGAGAATTTATGTTGCACCTACATATCCTTGGGAGTGGGTGAATGGAAGTGTGGGTGTACTATTTGCGCAGAGGCAATCGGGATAAATTGAAACACAGAAAAGAACCAAATTAACCCTTACAACTCCTCGATAAAAAAAAAGGTGAAACTGCCAAGGTATTGCTGCACGACAAAGAAAGAGATCCTTTCATGTATTTTTTGAAATACTTAGATGGTAGCAGTATCTAAAGTTGCATGCGACCTTTTGCCTTCTATTCTCACAATTTTGCTGTTATTTGAAGTTAGGTTTTCTTTTGATTGCGTTTATGTTAAAATAAATCAATTTCACAAGAAGAAATCTGCACCTATCTTGACCATGTCTGCGAAAGGTAAACTGGGCTTCCATCTGGGCGCCGCTATCACTATTAAAACAGTGTTGATACCAAGATTGTGTTTGGAGGATAAAGATACTCTAATCCATATTCTAGATGATAGTCTAGGTTTGAGTAAGTCCTGTCAGATCTCTGTTGGACTCTATATCCAATTGGCTGAGGATAATTGCATACGGATTACGTTAAATAGCAGGAAAGGGTGGGAACATCCTTAAGAGCACAAGTACAAAATCTCTCTCTTCACTGTTATAAAAACAAAAAAAACACACTTTAGAAGAACTTTTAGGTTATTAGAAAAATCCGAATTATGAAACTAGAAGGCTTTCCCAAAGAAATTTCTTGATGGCTATCAGAGCTACCGACCCTCCTGCACAGTTTCTTATCTTTTAACACTATGAATCTAATTTTTGTCGCAACTCCTTCCGCATCAGGTTTTAATCTGTGTGAAAGTGCAAGGCGTTATAACATAATTATGTTTGGTACATCGAACTAATCGTAAGAAAATCGCACAAAAATCAATTCTAGTGGTCATGAATACTTTCAGTGGTAACTAATTTTAGACCAGTTTAGAACGACCCCAGCTCGTATTTAAGAAGTAGTTTTATGTTTGTAGTGAACATTAGATTTGTATCTTTTGTACATGGTAGGTGTGTGCCACAATCCCTCAGCCCAGCGCAAATTAATGCACCGTCATAGAACTTTCGTCTATTAAATCATCTTTTATTAATACGACAAATCTCAAGTAAATTCCAGCATAGCTATGGAGAGGTTCCATTTCAGTTGTTAGAAACACTAATCCTTATTCCTTAGTGCGGGGGAGGAGCTATTGTCAGAAATAGAAATGTAGAAATTATGCTAACAGAAAAAAAACGAAAACGTACAGTTGACTGCAAAATTACAGGTAATTATATTCCCCTAGTTTTTACATTTTATTGCCAGTAATTAGCACGCTAACTGAACAGGCGAAGAATAGCACGTTATACAAAACCCAGGAGGATGAAAGGTGAGCGCAGGCAGGTGGCAATTTCTTTGGAAAAACGTAATAATTTAGTTATTTTGGAAAGAATAGGACTAATTAAAATTAATTGGTGACGAAATTATAAGCAAAATAGAAAGATTTCCAAGAAATTTTGTGATCATTCAGAACATCGAAATACGGAAATGCGGAGGATATGAAATCATTGAGAGACTCCCACTCTGTTCAGTTTACGATATCAAGGTGTGGGCAATAAATTTATACTAACGAAGAGTTTGTATCGATTATTTGTGAGTCACCGATTTATACTATGCTTTAGTCTACGCATATTTTTCGCGGCATATTTTAAACCAATAAAGAAATTTTTCATTTAACAGAACAATAAAAATAAACACATTGAAAGAATTTGATATAGAATAGTCGATTTGTAAGAAAGTCCAAAAGGTAAAAGGGTAAGAAAAAGTATAATTTTAAAGAAAATTTTGACAATTTGAATCTGAACCAGTCCAGTGGGTGCTCCAACAAAGTTTTAATTTTGGATCATCAAAAAAGAAAGAAAAGAGTGGGCTGTATACCTCACCCACATAAGCGCACGGTTTTTTAAATAAAAATAAAAATAAAATAAAAAGCATTTTAATCCTAAGATGCCTTAAAAAGTAGAAAATAATTTGTTCAGCTATTTATAAATTTTAAGACTTTATATGACCAAAGATGAAATGATGAGACGCTTATAAATATTATTAAATATTTCAAAATGTGCTTCCTTCGTAGGTCTTTCTAGGAAAATTTTACTAACTTGTTTTTCATTACGTAAAGTGACTGGCATTTGGCAGATGATATTTTTTTTTTTACTTTCCTCATTTTTATTGATACATGATTGGTATTTGATTTTTGCTCTTCTTTGTTTTTTTCTTTTTGGAATTTGTGTTTAATTGTATTTTTCATATATATTTTATACCCTAACCATAGAACCAATAACGCTAGAGCAGAATGAATTATATACATATGCTCGGAATGTGAAAGCAAATCGATTTAAGCATGTCCGTCCCCCTGTCCGTCCGTCTGTATACACAATAACTCGAGAACGAAGGCTGAAATTTGGTGTATATTACTTTAAAAAAATTTGTAGGGAATTTTATTTGTGAAGTCACTGGGATGTTGATACTGTGCAACATGTAAAAATTTCATGTCAAAAATTGTGGCTGGTCTGCAATATTTATCAAGCTTAAATTTCCCAATCTTCCCTTCCCTAATTTCCCTGTGTGTGTACATCACAGAGTTGTCCCCTGAGCTTAGGCGACATCTTACAAAAAGAAACATGGGTCACACAAATGTTGGCAGAAATTTAAGATCTTCCAATTTATCATCTACTTATACAGTTTCATGAAAGCAAAAGGTCACTAGTTTAGTTCCACGACGAGAAAATTAAAAGTATGTTTACCCATCATTATCCTTCGAATGCTCTGGTTAACAATGCGTATGTAAGTTACAATATACTGCAGAAGTTTTGTTACACCAAATCTTGCTCGAAGGACCAAAATCAAACGGATTTACTGGGCATTAAAGTGCACTAATTGTTTAGACACCCTGCACTATCACAGAAAGACATGAAAGCCATCTCTTTTTCATCTATTGCCTTTCTACCTCAGCTATGCGCTAAAATTGAAGGGAACCTTTAAAAATCTATATCATCAACTTGAAATGACTAGAGTGGGTGTCACATCTTTGTTTATCAGTTCAGCACTCATACGAAAAATATATTACTCTTAAAGCAATTCATTATAGAATGACAGAGATACCTCGATCTCAGATGTTGACAGATTTTCTAATGAAATTCAAAGTGAATGTATATAAGAGGGAAGATATTATTGGGGTGAGATGAACAAATGTCAGGTTGGAGGATGATATTGATTGCCTACTTAAAGTGCTAACACAATTCTCATGTAAAGTGGAATCAGCTGGATATCTCTAGAATTTCTGTTGGCAGTTCCTGATTCCTATTTCCGTTGCACTTTATGCAAGCTATACGTTTTTGCACAACCTCCCACTATGACATAAGAAAATTGCATTAAGAAGAAAGGTCCAACGACAACAAGTTATGTGAAGAATGTCTGTCTCGTAGGATGATTTCATATGCAAGGAATCACATACTATGAAAGAAAGCTATTCGTGGATAGTTTTATCATATGAAAATTCAATTGAACTTCTCGAGATGGTAGTATGTCATTATTTAAGTCTATGATTTACTTCCCGGGACTTCGGTTGTTACTTTCGACTGGCTTTTTGTGTTATTCAGAAATAATAGAATTTTTATCTATTTCAATAGGATCTCATTTTCCATGAGCTACTCGGAACTACTTTTATATATCGAAAATTCTAACAAAATTTCTAATGGATACTTTTCTATGTCTTCTTTCAGATAATTTATCGTAAAAGTACAAACAACAGCTACATATATAGACCACCAACCTAAAAGGAAACAACCCAGAAAAAAATGAAGTGTGGGATTTAGATATCTTTGATAAGAAAATCCGTCGTATAGTGAACCAAGCGAGACTAGAACGAAGTAGAAAGAGCCATAAAAGCAATAATAGCCTATAACACGTCAAATGGCTGTTTATTATCTATTATTTACTGTAAATATTTGCTAGAATTAACGGAAATTTAGATTAATATAGCCAACCAAAACAGTACAAATCAAAACCAAGTTGCATGTATATGTTATGTAAATAGAAAAAGAAGAAATAAATGCACAAAGTCAGAGAGAACAAAGTTCTTGCATTCCACCGCTGCGAGCCTTATTAAAACTTAAGTAAGATTCAAATCAATCGAGAACAAGAGCAATTGCAGAATAAAAATCGATCCGAAAACACGTGGTGTCTTCATCAAACACCACAAAACTCGAAAAGTACCACGATCCGTTAATTTACTGTTAGAAAAAGAAATAAAAAATGATAGATCCAAGTTCAAGTGAAGAAGAGAGTGAAGAGGATCAAGGAGGAAAGGGAGGACGTAGTCATGCACCATCGAGTAAAGGATCAGCTAGTACATCTGCACATGGTCCAGCTATTGTAACCGGTGCACCAGGTAATTTGGCAGCTAGTCATGCTGGTGATTTTCAAACACATGGTACCCCACATCATGTTGGTGGTTTGGGTGCTGCCCCCACCCCGCCACATCATCCAGCGCATCCGGGTGGAAAAGATTTACATTTACATCATGCTGGAAGTGATACATCTGGTAGCCTTGAAGTACCTAGTAGTGCTATGCCAAGGTAAGAGAATATTTTAAGATATTGTAATACTGTTGGGTTTTATGAAATCATTTTCAAGATAAATAATAATTAGACCATTGCGTAGATATATTAGTCTAATTTTTTTGGGATAGTATTAGAGAAATGATAACCGCACAATGAAATAATAGCAGAAATTTATAGTCTTCACTTTCAATAACTTGGTTAAAAAATTTAGACCAATTTGATTCTGAATGTGAATGCTTCTGTTTTATAGAAATAAGTGAGTTAAATACTTAATTTTTTTACAATGAGACTACCCATCATGAATAATACTCCCTAATATCAATCGATCACTACCAAATTCAGTTGTTATCGAGTCTGATATCAATTTAGACCAATCTTATTGGAGCTTTAGTCCAAATTTTGTGAGTAATCTATTTTGTTTAGTCATACAAATTTCAAGTGATGGTATATTTTTAAAGCACTTCTTTTAAAGATCCTACAACTTGGCATGAAAAAAGCCAGCGTGTGGGGCTGGAAATTAACCAGCGACCATCATTCCGAAATTGCTCTTATTTTAATATTAACATTAAAATACGGCTCGAAGAATCTTGTAAGTACCGATAAAATAGCAAAAATTAAGAAACAGCATTCGTGGTCTACAGGGTATCGATACTTGATGCTATCGACCTGCCATAGTGTCACACATATTCAAATGATATACTGCTAAGAGTATGAAAACCCTTACAAGATGGTCTTTGATCGGCGCGCGTTCGTATCAAGCAATGTATAATTGCTAATAACTTTTCATATTATAAAACCTTTACGAATTTACCTACAACAATGTTTAGAGAAGCCTTTGTAATTGGCTGTTGCTACTTTTTTGGTGTTTTTATCGCCATAATTCCTTTCAGAAAGATCACGCTTAATTCGAAAATAATACAATTTTTTTCGATGTCACCAAAATTTAAGGGACATTCTGTGATGCTAAAGCATAGCTTTGCGGGAAAAAAGGCCAAGAAATATTCAGTTGTGGAAGTAATAAATTTTTAATGCATCATCTGCTTGAAAATCTACCGCTCTTAATCAGGGAAGAAATAGAAAATGGCAATCTGTTCCAACCCACCTTAAATTGCTGCTCCAGAGAATCGATACTTCAGCTTATCGACATATAATTAACTTACTTCAGTTGGATAAAATTGAAAATAGTTGTTTTTGTGAACGGTGTCTTTTAAATTATTTTAGGTCGTCAGTTTATTTTGCCTGCATTTACGGCTGTTCAGTGACTTTTGATTCCTTTTAGGTTACTATCACTACAAATAGTAATTTAGAGGAAAATATCTGTGAAGGTATTACAGATTTCTGAACCCTCTACTATTCTCATAACCTTTATTATCAAGGGATAATTTTCAAACCCCTGAGAGCGCCTCTTTTCCTCCAATACTATTTCTGCGAATCAAAATAAAATTAATCTTTTTACATAACTCCATAAAACCCAACATAATAATAATTCAACTTTGCATAACTTTGCTTAAAAATTAATTTTTTTTTCATTACTTTTTTCGCTGCTTTTCTTCTGCTTCATCATCTTCTCACTGCAAAATTTCATCTTCATCTATTAACTCTTCGTGGACATTGAAAATAAAAAAACAAAACAATCACAACAATATTTTTGGACATTCTTTTGTTAATCAGAACTTTATCACCGTCTAGTGGTCTATCACAGGAGACACTTAGCCAAAGTGTTGGATCATCGAGGGCTAATTCATTACCTCGTCCGATTTCACCCTCTCCGTCCGTAGCAAGTGAAAAAAATGAGGCTGATTTACAGGTGAGTAGATTTTTGTATGTTTTTGTATTTAAGATTTCTTTTTTCTATTGTATTTTGTTCAAAAATCTCTTTTAATTAAATATTGTAAAGTAGAAAATCGAAGTGCGAAAAAACGAAGCAGATTTCAATTTACTGGTTTATTTACCATTTACACCAATTTACCATCTTTTGAATCAATTTGAATCTTTAATACGGAATGTCGTCCTCATATCGTTATTCTCTACGAACTTATCTGTAGCTGGCTGCCCAACTATAATATCACAGAACAAGATTGGTCACAATATTGCCCTATATTGTGTCTAAAAATCTTTTGCGTGTATAAGGGGCTGTATTGATTTTAGTAATCCTTTCCACGTAGTTTTCTATCTAAGATAATGCCCAGGTATTTGTCGTGCAACTTGTTCGATTTGTGTAGCTTCTATAAGGTTGATACTCTATAAAAGTTGGGACACTGTTGTTTTTGGAAAGAGTACAATTTCAGTTTAACGTGGACTGACGATAAATCCTTTGGTTGTTGTCCAGATGCATAATATCCTACCACCATCCATGAGTATAAACATAGCTATATAGAACCTATACAATATCATTGGGATAAACAGCCCCTTTAATTCTAATCCCTTCAAAGAATTCCTCCTTGGGGCATGCCACGATTTATCGCTTTATTGAACGTGTAATTGCTCCAAGGCTGTGTTTAGCTTTATAGGGTATCCCCTGAGCTTTGGCATAACCGTAAAAAAAATTATAAAATTATCTTTTACTTCTTTCACGTTACATAGCACTGTTGGCTGGGAGCAACTTTTCTAGGCCTATACTTAACCTACATTTTTCAAAAGTTTTTTTTTGATCTCATCATAAAATTTCTTCATAGTTTTTTCTTAACATCTTTTAGAATTATCCAATAGTTCACATACTTTTCTTCACCATTCACAAATGGAATTGAATCATTTCGTGACGTGCTGATGGGACAGACTAATTCAGAGGCTTTATTCAGTCATTTCATTCCAGATTATATCTGGGCATCACTTCTCTAATTAGTCTTGCACAGTGTTTAAACCAGTATGTCGGTCCTTTAATATGATATCATACTGATAACATTCTTTTTTGAGGCTAAACTACGGTGTGTAAGTAAGTCATATTTATAGAAATCTCAGCATCCTTTGAGGTAACTCCCATTAGACACACCGCTACCAGAGATGGGTTCATAACCGATTCCATGAGGATATCTAGATTCAAAATCTTTCCGACTGTTAAAACTATCCGAGTTTTTTCATTTTTCTCCTTGAGTTGCGCTTGTTTTTCTTTTTAAGGTATTGCCTAAGCTCAGGGGACAACCCTATGATGAAACATAGCACAGCTTAGGCGGAAGGGGATGGTTGGGAAATCAACCTGACAATTGTTTTAAGTGAGCTACAATTTTTTTTGACATGAAATTACTGTGCAACATCCCAGTGGCTTCGCAAGAATTATCATCAGTAGAAATTGCCTCAACCTCTGGTATCCTATTTCGAACTTTGTGGAAGAAGTCATAACTTTCGTTCATTAAACAAATGGTATTTCCTTTCCGTAAAATATTTAATGCGTTAGAGCAGACAGCCCAGGTTTCGCATTCTTTCTTTTCACCCTTAGGATGTTCAAATTAGGGAATTTTAAAACATTCACCTCATTATCAGAAAGCGTTCGAAAGGTATTTGAGCCTCGTTTGATAAAGTTTTTGATGCTTTAAACTCGACGCAATACGCCCTATTCGAACGGTCATTAGGGGAAAATACAGAGCCTTGCGGCACTGTGGCGTCGGGAATAAAAAGAGAACGTGCCAGACGAAGTATGCTCAATTAGAGGCGTTCGGAATATCCAACGCAGCTTTCTTCGACTTTCTAAGATTATGGTTTATGGCGATACCAACGTTCGGTATGGAACGTCATTAAGCATTAGTTGAGTGTCTGTCACAGAAGTAATATAGACTGAACCTTATATGAAACAAGGCACTTTTTTGCCTAGAACTACAGTAAAGAGAATGATTTCTTACTCTGTGTAATGAAAGTTCATATCTTCTTTTAGATATATCAGTGGTAAAGTTGATACATGATCCGAGATATTTTAAGGGGTCGACACATTCAGGTATTCCATCTTCACAGCTATTTCTATGATATCAATTGGATTTTTAGCCACAAGGTCCATAAGTCCACTTAAAGTGAGAAGTTTCTTAAACTTACTGATCGAATCAGAGCGTTTGATGTCCGCAGACAAACTATTCCAAGAACGAATAGCGTGCACGAAGTAAGAGTACCAGGGATTGCTAAATTGCCATGTTACATAGAGCTTAGAAAACTAAGTTGGGAAAAAGGGTAAGATATATAGAGCATCTCAAATGACAGCAACCCATCCTTAAGCTGGGAGCTGCCAGGGGTTCCTGGTGTTTTTTTTTCATTTTGCATCCTCTCGAATTGATCATACATGGGTTTAAACACTTTGAGTATTATATATTATTAAAATACGCTGCCAATTCATTTAGGTTCCTGTGGATGCTAGTAAAGAGCTCACTCATTTCCAACAATATACAGCCTCCAGCAAAAGTTTTTCCCTATAGTCTCTGCGACTTCAAACAAGCGTTCATTACTTGTAGTCAAGATCTTCCAGACACCCCAATATCGTAAATAAAATAAAATCTGGAGGATTAAGTCGATTGGGTGACAATAAGTCCAAATACATAACATCACGATGCCTAGAGCTATCTTAAAGTGGCGCCCCGATTCTATCTGAAATATTTACAAGTCATGGACTCGAATGATACGGTCACGATCGCTGTTTCTAGAAGAACGAGGTGGTTAAAATGGCTAAAAACGATCTTGAGTTGATAAGGATAGTGATGATGATGAAATAAAGATAGTTGCGCCACAACAATGGATTAGGTATGACGAAGCAGACTTGTGGTGTTTATGGTCTATGGAGTTAGGATAGCCGCTTCTGGGGGAATAGGTTTGTTAAAATAGTTATCATCCCTCGCACATTCCTGAAGTGATGTGCTAACCCTACGCAAGTTACTTGTATAATCTCTACATATGCTGTATAGTTTTATTCAATCTATCTTTTCATCTGTTGTTGTTTTTCCAAATTCCATTTAAACTTCGTTTTATCCCTGAATTTGTCTTTAGCAGAGAGTGACAGAAAGACAGCTATAGCTGCCATCAAAGGCTATGACTAAATAAAGTTTGCAAACTACCCACCCGTACTCATTATAAATCATTCAGTATGCATTCAACTTCTCCACTTTATGTTTGCAGTAACTCCCTTTTCGCTTCGATAATCACATCCCACAGATATCACACCGCCCACATTCTACAAAACATCTGCCAATAAAGTAAAATTGCATAGGAGGAAACTCATTTGTTCTTCCCACTACCATCGACTAGTGATTACCACCCCATAGCCTACTCCATATGTCATTGTAAAGCAGTAATTAACTGCAAAGGTCACGAGCCTCTTCCGTTGTTTTCCATAGCCATCGTAGCTCAGTGCATAAAACTTCATCTCCGCCCTCTGTTCACAACGAATCTCTATGCATCTCTCCTCTTATAGTCTAAAAATTTCCTTGAAAGTTAAGCTGAAAAACCCCTGTTGTACCCCTGCTTCCCAGTAAAGCTCATGTGCGGAAAACCAAGCGTTGAGAACTGCATTACGATGTGCATATTGTGCGGCATTTCCAGATACTGGACTTTCCGTGTTTTTTTTTTTTGTATGGGGATGATTTTACCCCCTAAATTCCAACTGATGTTTGCCACGAAATCAACGTGATCAAATGTGATCTGGTGTGGTCTGGTAAGTTTGGTTGATCAGAGACAATACTACCTATAACACGGCATTGACCTTAATTCGGATTATGAGGATTGGATGTCTGCTGCTACTATGCCCAGGGGTTTAGATGGATGGATGGATTTTCATCGATTTCGTGGGGCCCAATTGTGGAACTGTTCAATTTTATATGGCCTTACACAGAACAAATGAGGATGAATAATGGGAATTCCAATTGAATGCTATTTATTTGGGGTGGGATGCGAATGTGTTTTGTGCTCCTACTCAAATTTAGTGAGGAGTTTTTGGCTACTATCGATGGTGATGGTGTTGCATGATGCAGCATAATTTCCGTAATTTGAGATAATGTGGACAGATTTTTTTATATCGTTCTAAAAGAAATTCTATGTAAATATAAAGTAACCCTATATAGTACACAGGAAGAAAAACGTGACGAGAAAAATGAAGAGCTATAAATGTCTGCTGAGGCAGCAAAAGTAAACTTGGATGAGGTGCACCTGTTTAAATTAATAAAAATATTAGAACAGGCGTCAAAGATTTGGTAACTAGAAAATATTTGGTGGTAATTCATTCTCAACCAAAGATATTCCTCTTTATTTTTTCGATCGCCAACTTTAGGTGCAGTCGATACGCAGCGAAAATATAAGGTTGCAATCTTTTTCGCCAAATTTATCTTTCTTATAAACTTCAATATAATTATCCTGAATAGTGCCCTTGTGTGCTTATTATCATTGCCGTATATTGTCATCTTCTCCGACGATCTTCTAAGCCTAGTGATACAACACTCCATCATAGATTTTAAAACTCTCCTCCTAATGGTTTTTCACGATCTTCTTCATATTGTCCAATATTTTCAAATTAGGTACTTAAGTTAAGATCGTCCACATATGAGTAAACTCGTACTTTTTTGATTATTTTTAACAACTCGTTAGAACACGATATAAAGATTATAGGTCTCAGAAGTGATCCCTGCGAAGTCCACCGCATACCAGCATCAAATGTATTAAAAGTCTTCCTCAAGTCCAAGAACCAGAAGTACGACAATATGCAGTAGTCCCATCCTATTCAGACTTCGAACGTTTTAGATGCTTTTCGCAAAACATACTTTTCCCTTCGAGGGAAAACTGCTACTAAATTGAATAGTCAACAAGGGTACATTTAGTTACTGTTAATGACAGAAAATATATACTGTTAGGGTATTCAACCCCCA
Source organism: Dasypogon diadema (assembly GCA_006980735.1). Taxonomy (NCBI): domain Eukaryota; kingdom Metazoa; phylum Arthropoda; class Insecta; order Diptera; family Asilidae; genus Dasypogon; species Dasypogon diadema. The sequence goes on along the minus strand of QYTT01079787.1, from coordinate 11,367 downwards.
CCCCTCCTCCAACCCCCACTTATTCTACTTAAAGTTTAAAGTTCACTACATTTCGAAATTTTTATTTACAGGAAAAGCACGAAAGGGAAGAGGAGGAGCGGAAACGTCGTATACAGTTGTATGTCTTTGTATCAAGATGCATTGCGTATCCGTTCAATGCTAAACAACCAACCGATATGACAAAGCGGCAACCAAAAATTACAAAACATCAACTAGAAACAATAATATCGAGATTTCAGGTAAGTTTAAGTTAAATTTTTGTTTTTTTTTTCACTTTTACTGAAGCTATTCTTGGAGATAATTGTATAAACCCGCCATTAATAGTGCCTTGTTAGAGCAATACCCATGTATTCGAGGAGAGAAATTAATGTGATGCATGATTGATGGGAATTACATCATAGTAGTCCCTCAAGAGTGCGCATTTGAAATCCAAATTTCCCAGACTATTGTAAAGAAAGCGTTCTACTCTTTATTGGGATTTTGGATCTGGTTTCATAGAGAGCGTTCGGTATAAGAACTTTGGTACAAAACGAATTTGAGATTTATTTCCTATATTTCCTGTCGAAAATCTTGCGCATCCCAGACATTAATCAGCGTTCTATTTAGAGTCTTGACCTGAGGGTAAAAAAATCAAACATTTTACTATCACTTCCACTGCTGTCCCTCAGGGTCTATCTTAGGGCCTCTTTTATTCAACCTGCACTCTCATTGTCATTACATCGTTGACAGTATTACTTACTCTTTATACACTGATGATCTACAAGTATGTATATTCTGTAGACCTGGCCTAGTGGATGTTTACATCAATGGAGTAGATGGAGATTTATATAGGATTTACGAACGGAACTGTGAAAACTATAATAAATTGAGTGCTGCAATGTCAAACACCGTGGTCCTATATCGTCGTTTCTTCAATGTAGCCGCTTATGTTAAGCGGATCACATGTAAAGATGGTTAAGGTACTGAGAGTTGCGATCAATTCCAACTTAACTTGTTACAACTTCTTCAGTTCAATGTTGGATAGGACATATGGGGGCTTTCGAATGTTATGTCAATTGTCTTACATCTTACCATCCGCTACTCGCTTGAGTCTTGTAAAATCTTTGCTCCTCATTTTTCGAACAGCAGTCGAATTTATATTTCTCTTGATTCTGGGCGTAGAGCTCAATTGATTGTTGCTTTTAATATATGTGTTCAATTCGTGTTTCCTCTTTGTAGATCGGAGTTTTGTGGTGTTATTCTGACACTATAAAAGATGGACTCTTTTTTCACGTTTAGGAAGATTCCACCTCTAAATGTTCATTTGAATATTACTAGAGAAATGCTAAGAATAAAAAATTATATTAAATCAGTTTTTCTTTTTTCGATAAAATTTTCAGGCTTTCCTAAAGGGTGAGACACAAATAATGGCCGACGAAGCATTTCAAAATGCTGTACAGAGTTACTATGATGTATTTCTTAAGTCGGAACGTGTTGTAAAAATGGTACAGTCTGGAGCATGTTCTCAATATGATTTTCGTGAAGTTTTTAGGAATAATATTGAAAAGAGAGTAAGGTAAATTTTTTGTAGAATGCATAAAAAAGTAGTAAAAGATCTTCAAAATTGTCTTTTGGAAATTTCTTATAGATCTCTACCCGAAATTGATGGACTGAGTAAAGAAACTGTCCTAACATCGTGGATGGCAAAATTCGATTGCATCTTAAAAGGCACTGGTAAGTGGTTTTATTCGTCTTTGCATTCAGTTTTTTTCTTTTTTTCACTTTGGATGGCGTATATATGGCAGGTTACTGGGAATTTACCATTAAAGACTAATGAGAATAAAATCAAATTTTTGTGGACAAAAGCCATATAAAAACTCCAATACCTTAGCTGTGTGTGTATTTTAAATATATTATAGAAGAGTGCAAACAAGAGAGAAGAATACATAGCAATAGAAGGTGCCTACCCACCATAAACTCACAGGTCTGGTCAAGATATGTTAAATAAATCTTCCAGATTTTTACCATTTTTAGTATTCCTTTGCCTCTTTCTACTACTATATATAGTATATGTCAAATAGGTGCAAGAAAAGATATATATTTATAGTTTAATAAGTTTCAGTTATTTTTGTTAAGATCCTTCTTTCAAGTCTTGTGTAGAGATACACAAATTACGCCATAGTACATCTTTTAATATTCGGATGGAATTACGACAAACTTGCTCTGGCCCCACCTATCCACCCATTTTTTATGCCATTTGCGAACTCCGGGGACACAAAAGACTTCTTTTTTATATTCCTGATGTAATGCAGCAGCAACAGCAGCAGCATGTCCTTTTTTCCATCTCAACTGTGGGACGCAATGAATAAAAAACAAATCAAGAAGGGAAGAGGAATCCTCTAAAGGGAAGGAAATGACTTCATTCTATATTAAGGTCATAAATAAAGTAAATTATGTGCAGATGACACCAGAAGTTAGTTGCCATTTAAAAAAGAGAATTGGAATGGAATGGATGTTGTATTACTGGTGTAAATGTTGTGGCAAGAATGAGGGTGAAAAGGTATAGACTACCAATATCACAGGCACAAAGATAGAATAAATTAAAAAGTCTAATTAAATGGTAATTAGATTGTACTGAAACTGTATGGTATCGAAATGGATGTGGGTAATTAAAGCTAGGAGAGAAGCTGATCCTGGCAATATAAGGGAAGAGGGTAAAACAAATTCAAGCAGATATTATAGATACAGTGAAAGTTTTTTTCAATGCCTTCACATTTGTATCACTTTTGAAAACTTATTGCTTAATACACATAATGCGTTCGTATTTTGAATTTGGAAAAAAATCGAAAAAAACCTAGCCACTTTCTGATATCTTCATCGCTGTTAAAAATTTGTGATGTCTTCTCGGTGAGCCTTTTATTTCCAACATTTTTGAAAATGTCCAACATTTTTGTATGCGCGGGATTTATAAAATACTGGCAAGCCTTGACGTGTCCAAAATCATCATTTTCAAAGGACTGCATCTCTTTCTTGCATAAACTTTTAAGGGAAGTATTACACTTTATCTTACTCAAAAAGTATTTATCATCATCATGGAAATTCTCTGATGTTTAGCAAATTCTGATAAAAGGGGAGAGGTAAGGGATCCCAGTAGGAATCAGTTTGACTCAAGCTATAGTCAATTGGTGTGCTCCGTAGTGCTAAATACTCAACCATTGATTTGATTAGGTTCCTGGCCTAACGTTGGTATTACTTTTTCTATGAGTTTGGTGAGTCGGGAATAGTTGAAAGACAGAATCTGATGTTCCTTTTCCATTTGATGTTCCTTTACATATACTGATGGGGATTTGGCTTAGCTTGGAGTCCAGCATTCTCATCAAACTTTCGCCAAGAGTATTCTTCCTCTTGGGTTTGATGAATCTGAATGACATCAGGGAAGCAAAAAGAAAAGGCCCTTGTATGGATTCTTAGGGATACCACAACTGAAGGGAGGCTATGAAATTAATTTTGTAATCTCCGGTAAAGTAGATAGTGTCCTCTTACGGTTCTTTTCTAGTCTGTCAGTAGTATTTGTTTTTTTTGTTTTCATAAAGTGCGCATTTTTTCAATGGCTTGATTATATTATTCCACCCTATATGAAGGGTGTTCTAAAACTATCATCAAATAAAATTTTGTGAATGATGTTGGGCTCAATGGACGTTTGAATTTTATAACTCCAAAGTTTTTTTTTTTACCCTGTTTACGAGTATTAACTTAATAGTATTTTCAAGTAAGTATGGTACAAGAAAATATTTGAAATCACGAAAAATTTTATACAGCACTAAAAATGTGCTCGTATAAAATGTATCTTAAATGGTTCGTGGTGACCTTGTAAGAAATAATTGAAGCTATGAGTTATGGTCGTGCACGGTTTGATAGTTGAGAATATAAAAAATGCATGAAAAGTAAAAGAGTCAATTAAATTTCTACGCCACTGCAGTAAACATAACCTCTGTGTACAATTGCCAATGGCAAATGTATGCAACAAATCTGCATCGTTATTAGGGTATAAAAGATACCTCATAAAAGTTGTAATTCAAAATAATTTTATAGGACTGTAAATTTCCAGGAAGAATTGCCTTTAACTACATGATTAGTTTTTTGTATGTCACTGGGAAATCGTATAAAGTTTATTACCTGTAACCTCATTATTAATACAAAATGTGATAGGAATCAAGTTTTCGTTAATTTCTCTGTTCAAGTAAAATATAATATTCTGAGAGAAATATTACAGTGAAAAAATAAAAAAATGAATATCTTTTGTATTTACAGGTGATGAAGATACAAAACGTCCATCCAGGATGCAACAGTCGCTTAATAGTGAATTAATTCTATCTAAAGAACAATTATATGATATGTTCCAGCAAATTTTGGGCGTGAAAAAGTTCGAGCATCAAATCTTATTTAATGCGCTAATGGTAAGATAATATCTTTGTTTTTAACGCGTATATTGTATTAAAAAGATAGTTTTTCAATTTTGCCCGCTTCTAAAAGAGATTATAGTGTTGAAATTTTTGAATAAAATACAATAATATAAAGTATCAATTTTCCTGATGAGTATATAAAATCTTAATTGGAGTAGATCAGTAGACAATAGGCACAGAAAACAAAAACATAGAGTAATTTCTTTTTAAATCAACAACTGCCAACCTCAATCTTTTCTCCCCCCTCACCAACACTTTCTTTTGATAGAGTACCTTTTGGCTTCAACTTTATTTTGTTGAAAAGAAAGCTCAATTAAAAATATACACCTTTTAGTTTTTTCGATAAAAATTTGGTTTAGCATCATATTATTTTTTTGTTCAGTATCTTGTTGGCTATTGCTTCTTTTACAGCCTCTAGATGTTTGAAAGCTAACAGATCCTCCAAGAAATCGACTGGAAGGATAAGACTCCTGATATCTTTGAGGACATTTTATATGATGGTCTTTGAGGTGAATTTCCCTTTTGGCAAAGTACATTGGATCTTGGATCTGCTAAAATCAGCTCATATTGATCCAGAAGTCTCGGAAGTCTTAGGATGTTATCCTTTCTTAACCACCTTAGCTGCCTCATATGGAAATGAAGAGTGGCTGTGCTTATCTGAAACTTGCTTGTAGACCTGGAAGACCATTTTCTAGGCATCTTTAAGTTCATGCTCTTGCTTAAGAGACCACTTGTAGAACTTTTTTCGTCTTACTTACGGCTGACTATATTTTTGGCACGAGCGGAGTTATGCCGTCCCCTTCACTGCCCTGACAGTGACGGATTGTTCAGGGTTCCCTAATATTCCCCAGTTGGTTGAGGGTCCAATAACATAAAATTAGTCGTACAGATGGCACTGACCTCAGTGAATCCGTGATAAGAATGGGGACGTATTTTTTGTAACATTGTCCTTGTGGTGCACATCTCAAGCTCCGACAGGTTGACCGGGTGCTTGAACAGCTAACAGTAATTATTCCCTATTGTAGCGTAATGTGCACAGATCAAAATTACGGGACAAGAGCATTTTATTCATTGGCCCGAACGAGATCTTGTTGTTAAGCAGGATATGCCAGCCTTATCAGTATAAACAGTTTCATTTATAATAACCCCCCCCCCCTTCTTTCTTTCTCTGAAGTGTGTTAATAATTGGCCTATAACTTTCATGCCTCTCTTAAGAAAATTGTAATAGTCTACATACCTGAATTACGCATCTGTAAATTTTCCTAGTGTGTAAATCTCAGGTGGCACAGGTTGTATCTTTTTTCTATTCTATACGTCCGCGTTTTAGTTAGGTACAACATATCAATGGGCAAAAAAATTTACTATTATTAAAACCTTGTTAATACTATTTAACAACCGAATTACAACTGAGTATAAAAAATCACATCCTCCTCCACTTTTATCCAAGGTTTTGAGATTTTCGAGTTAATTACTTTTAAAAACATTAAAGTCTCCCACATACCTCGACTCCTTGAAATTTACCATTCAGGTCATATTTATGCCAACATTTTTCCACTTTTAATAAAATTTTAATTAAAATTTTTACTTTGATTGCATGCAAAATAGCGATTAAAGGGTAAATGACGTAATGGGTAGAAAGGGGCTTCAAGTATGAACGAGACTGAATTGTGTTCAAGTGTTTAATTCATGCTCTAAAAATGTCGTAAATTTTGCGCTATAACATGCAAGTATAATACACAATGGCTACTTTGTATTTATTCCTTGATTACCCTACCCCCGTTCTTTATGCCACATTTTAAATGGGTTGGAATTAAAAGTGAAATTGTTGAAGGCGGCGAAATGCGTTATACCATTCCTCTTAAGTGAATTCATTCGAGTGATTTACCACAAATTGTATTGTAATTGAAGGTATTATGGTGACAGTCTGGGTATAAAAGGGTATAAAACTCGATAAATTTAAAATTGATACCATCTACGTTAGCTTATCCTGTTGCTATTAGTGGAAAGTTGTTATCAAAATACTTTTGTGAGTAAAAAATTTTCCCTCATGTGCATTCATACACCTTTATACCCTCCCCCCTGTTCATGATTCATCCCTCTAACCCCTTTGTTTCTATGTAGTACAAACTGTTTTTCAATAACGTTCTTCAGCATAAAATTCACAAAACATTGAATAAACATAGAAAATAAGACCATTCAGAATTTGTTATGATGCAATTGAAATTATAGTGCCATGTGCCATTGTCAAAGGGGTACGGATAAAATCGGGGGGTATGGGAGGGGGTGGGTGTAATGGTAAAAGAGATTTAAAGGGAATTAAATTCGAATTGAATCGAAAAAACCGATATCGAGATTTTGTTGATTGTTTTTGCTGTGGTTCAGTGAAGGTAATCTGTTGAAATATTAATGTTTCGTGCGGTTACAGTTATTCACCACAATAATGTGGATGTGCTGGAAGGGAAATATGGAGAGAGATGGGGAGAAAAGAAATAAATTTCGGTAGGGAATGTCAAAAACACAAAATTGCTTTACTTTTAATTTAAGTGAAATTGGAGCTAAAATGGAATTGTAAAACGTTTAAGTAGGAGGAGTGGGGGAGTAACTGGAATTAGTTAGTTTTAATCCTTTTACTTTTTGGTTGTAAATTTACATATAAATCGTTTAATCAAATTTTACTTTCCTGTAATATCCAGAAAGTATGACTCAGTTTTAGAAAGATTTCTATCAGATACCTAAAAAATGATTGACCAGGCATATGATCTCATAAAAATTCTGTGTCACGGATATGATGGAAACCATTGCTTCCTAGTGGTACTAGAATAATTCATACTTTATTCTAGCAAGTGAGTGCAAAGGTTCTCATCATTTTTGCTCTTAATAAATATGACCTCATTCTATGCGCATAACTTCCTTACGATTAGTCAAGTACATTTTATCCAATTTAGTGATCTTCCTCTAATCCATCCATCAGGAAATACTTGAATCTCTTTTGAATCCCTGTACTCTCATCACCTCCCGTTCTTCATTCGAATGCATCCACATGGGTTTTACAATGACAGAAAACGATCCTCTTTTTATTTACAAAATATGTTTTTCCTTTGAAGCATTTTACACCCTATCTAGGAGTAGACAATAAAGGTTAGTCCACCAAACTCACAGCCTCATAGCATAAGTTTTTTAGGATAAAGTGCCGTTGTAACGTCACGACGACGTTCAAAAAGGTTCCATTTTCAAAAAGATCACAATGATAATGGGAGACAAATTGGAACTCGATCAAGACGATTGGTTTTCACAGAATTTATGTAATACTCAATTTTGAAACCATTCCTATGACATGAATTCCTCCTAAAGTTGCAGTCCAGTAAGTTCCAAATTTGCTCACCATTTCGTCGTAACTTTGGTGTAGATTTGCTCGCAATTGCTGTTCTCAAATTACCTTCATCGACATATTGTGATCATCCCGAACGCATATTATTCATATCCATGTCAAAATTCCCATACGGAATTCATTGAATTTGTTAGAATATTTTCCTAGTATAATTCCTCATTTATGCTAGCACTCCTGGTAGAGGTCCGCAAGCTAGTGCACGAAGCCCAAAATAAGAAAATAAACCTGGTTCTTGGAGCATCCTTGATCTTATGCTGAGGTTCAGTTTTTTGCAGATGATAAGTTTTCGAAAGCAGCGAAAATGGTACCAACAGCTAGCTCACAGCTATTCATCCCAGGTGCGTAAACTATTCCCGAGCTGTTGAGTTCACTGGCTTTCTCTACAGCCGCTGATTTTTCTGGATTGAAGTTAACTGTGTTCTACTTATAAGCAAAGGAAGATCAAAAAATCTTCATTTATCTTTTCAAGAATCCTCCGTTCCGATCTTTGTTTTGAAAAGGCAGTAAATTGAAGATCCTCCCGTACGTGTACGTCCACGTTACTCGAAATTTCTTCTTCCTGTAGCAATTTTAAGGTGGCTCCTTCCCACAGCCTGGGTTGGTTGACTTTTTTAGTTAATCAGATCACTGTCTTCACGGGTTCACGGGCGCATCCCCAGTGGAGACTACGTATAAATTTTTGTATGCCCTGTAGCCTGAAGGTATCAAGTCCAATTTAATTACTTTAACTATGTGTGCTTTCTGCAAAAGCTTCGACTTTCTGGCCATGGCTGTGCACCTTCTATCCAAGGACTGTCGGAAGGGAATCTCTCTTGAGGGAGGGATATTTAATCAGGACTTCTTCTTTGTTCATACCTTTTTTGATAAAGGTTCTGCAAAGGAAATAAGTATGTACATATAAGTATAAATATTTTTAAGTATGGAAGGCACATTTTTAGATGCGCATTTGGTACATGTAATGACTTCTTTGGGAATAGTGTTTCACTGAGAAATTTTGGTGTGAAAATAAATAAGGATTTACCAGTTGATGAACTTCTAAGACCAGATTTTCTTGTTAATTGTTGATTAATTCTAGAGATTTAGTAGAGTATATCTGCAATATTATGATTATTTGTGGCCTCCTGAAATTAAAGCAAATTTTAAAACATATCCTTTCAACCCATAGCGCTAAGATACAATCCTTAGTTTTAGTGAATATTTGAAAATTTGGATGTTATGTTCTTTGTAAGGAACTTACTATGGTGATTTGTTATTAAATTTGAAAAAAATACTGAAAAGCTATTAATATTAATAATTAAAGACATAAAATATAAAACGGAAGAAAAAAAACATATTTTTTCTTTTTTCTCTTCCTTTGCTTACATTTAGCTCGATTCAGCTGATGAACAAGCGGCTGCAATACGTCGTGAATTGGATGGCCGAATGCAGCGTGTTTCTGAAATGGAAAAAAATCGTAAATTGATGCCAAAATTTGTACTAAAAGAAATGGAATCATTGTATATAGAAGAATTAAAATCGTCGATAAATTTACTTATGGCTAATCTCGAATCATTACCAGTGTCTAAAGGATCGATGGACTCAAAGTATGGACTGCAGAAACTTAAGCGATATAACCACAGGTATTGGTGAAGTGATTATAAGTTTTTTGTTGTTTATCTTTTTATATAATTAAGGGCAAAAACAGAAGAGTACTAAAAAGTTTTTGAACTAATGAAAATATATATATAATTCGTATATATATATATATGCACAAAATTTCCTTGAAAACTATATAGGCATATTTCCTTCTTTATTATTATTATGTTTTTTTTTGTAAGCGAGAATCATACGTGCCTGATTTGTTATAGTTGTTTTTATGCTATGGTTTTTTTTAACTCTTTTGTTTTTTTAATTTATCGATAGAAAGGATACAAATTTCTATCGATAAATTCTCCTTGGCGTTGTATTTTTGTTTACATTTTTTAGATATTCATTTCACAATCTTTAAAGTGTCGAAGAAAAGTTCCCTTTTTCGTTCCCTTTTTTGTTTTTTGTTTTCCATTTGTATTCTTTTCTCTGGATTTATTTTTTGATGTTTGCAACGTTATTTGGGTGTTATGTATTCAATGTTACCAAATATAATTGGTTGTGACCACCTAAAACAAAAAACCAAAAAAAAAATTGTTTACATTTCTATAAAATGACGAAAATATTAGTTTTGTTGTAAAAAATGTTCTGTTTTTAGTTTTTCTTTTTCTTGACATTCTGCTGTCGTAAAGTTAGTGATAAACAGTGTTTTTTATTTTTTTTTATTTTGTACTTGTTTATTTCATTTTATTTATCATAGCAGAATCATATGGATTAAACAATCTAAAACCAATGGTTAATGTCCTTAATTTTGTAGAAATATCGTGTTCAAATGTCACTTGTTTTTTTATGTTTTCTTAGTCCTTGCGCTTTGTTTTTCTGTTATTTTACTTTTACGCTTCCTGCCGCAAAATTTAAAAAAATAAGTGAGATCAGCATTGGTAAAAGTCGTATGTCCCAAATACCAAACACTCTGGAATTTTTAAGGCTGCACATGAATTTTTTCCTTTTTGGTAATCAGCAAAAGATTTTTATTTATTTTGTTATAAGAGAATCGTAACATCATGCGATAAGGTCTATCCCACCAAAAACATAATGTTGAAAAAAGAAAGCCAAGTCTCTTACTTCATGTAGATGTTTGACCAGCAAAAGAGTGGAAATCGAAACCAACGCCAAGTTTTAAACCATTTTCTTTGCACCGGCCTTATTTTGCAATTCTGTTGTAAGTAATTTGTGTTTGAAACTTTTTTAGATATCAATACAATAATATTTTTCCATTTGAACTTGGCGGGTTTTCGTTATGTTATAGTTATTTTTCATGCATATTATTTTATGGTTTTCTGAAAACCCGGATTTAATTGTATAGCCTAGGTTTTCTTTTTTTTATATTTGTGGTTTTTTATTATTTTTTCTTTTACGAGGTGTTTTTTTATTAAATGATGACCCCGCTGCAGTGTGAACTGCGGCAATGTTTGGACGTATAGACCATTCCCTATCAGCTGTTTTTTTTAACTTATTCTTTTTCACAATATTTTTACATATTCTTATATTATGACTCATCCCCTTTCCAATGATACCCCAAACACCCCCTTCCCCTCCGGAAAGTGGTAAAAATCTAAAGTGAAAATTTTTCGAATATTTGAAACTTTTGTTCGAAAAATTTTCGAAAATCGAAACACACACACCAATTTTCATTGAAATACACGATAACACACCGACGTTATAAGGAAATTTGCGAAAAATCGTACAAAATTTTAGAACCACCCTATCTCGAAATTTTGAGTGGTGACCCTGTATTTCTCTCACAGCCCCGTATAAGGTGGAAGGTTGTCTCATCCCGCCCCAAGATACACCCTTCTCCGCATTGCCGTTCAAAAGATATTAGCGATCAACTGAACACCATCACTTTTCGAAAATCCTCGATATTTTCGAAAATGTTCGAAAATTCGAAATTCTTTCTACACCACCCTA
>QYTT01079786.1:13805-37183 GCA_006980735.1 Dasypogon diadema | reverse complement strand
GAGAGATTTTCAAAGCTTTGAGTTGTTATAAAAATCACACAAATTACTTAATACCGAAAAAAGTTTGCTTACAATTTTGTTTTCTTTCACTTGCAGATGGTTTTTTTATCCTTGAGTTTAGAAATGTCTGATTCTCTCATTTCCAATAAAGATTTTTCCAAGTACTAAGCACTAGAGGGAAAATATTGTAAATATCTCGATAAGCAAAAGTAACAGAAAGACAGGAGTGGGAAAACTTGAAGTATTATGTTAAATGTAGGCGATAAGAAGAAAATTTGAGATATAGGCGGTAAATATATGAAGTAGCTAGTCCTTGAAATAAAAATCAGAACCTTCGAGTTAGTCTTTTTTTGTAAAGACCTCATCCTTCTATCTTTTTGTACTTCACATTTACGTTCATATTTAATTTTAGATATTTTCTCCTTCCCCTGTAGGGAGATTAAAAAACCATAGAGTGAGACCAATATAAGCCGATTATAGACGCCCCTGAGCAGGACTATCAAATTTTTCTACCATCTTAATGACGTGTTCGATATACAAAAAAAATCATTATCATTAGGCGAGGCCTAATGCAGGATCACATTCTGAACAGCGAGAATGAGAATTCAGACCTTGCGTGAAAATCAAGTTGTCGAGTTGTCTGTCAAAATATTGTAAGTGAGTGTACAAAAAAATAATATATATATATATAAAAACTTGAATATATATATATATATAAAAACTTGAATGTGAAACCTTACAATTTACAAACGGAAAGGTACTCAAACCACGCATCCTTTTCTGGGAACACAGATAAACCCCACCCATACAAAAAAGTTAGAATCATAGCATCTAACTGTAGTGAAGTGTCCTGTTCCCATTTAGGCAGCTCCGGTTTTTGTCCTTGTCCTACCTACTTATTCCACTAAATACAGTCCGCATAAGGAGGTGAAATCAAAACTTTCCTCAGCGACTTCCGAGGTCCGAGCAGTCTAACCGACTACGCAAATTCAGCTATCTCCCTACAGAAGTCCACAAACGTCTTCTTCTCTGAGAAGTATCTTATTTCGCTTCTGTGCTTCCACAAACAGTCGCTATTACTCATCTTTACTAATTTTTCTAATTCGGTTGAAGAGCATTCTGAATGCCTAACAGGAGACTTGGAATTCACTGTTCCACCATGAAAGGGCCTGCTTGCGAACGTCGTCAGTGGCTTTGAAACTGATTTGAAAAGACTCAAATAAGGCGGGTGGCTGTTAACACATTCTGGGCCTGAACTCAAAACGAAGCATCTCCCAATCTGTTTTCCTCGAGTTTCTACAAAGTTCAGACAAAAGTAAATCGGCTGCTGGTAAAAGATTCGTATAGCGGTGATCGGAAAAATATTTCGTGCTTACCATCTTTCAGCCCGGTAATAGACTCATCATGCTACAGGGCAAGAATTAAATCTATTAGATATCTCCCTCTTGCTACTTGTGATAAATGTCGGCTTAGTTCCCCAATTAATGAGGAAAAAATTTGTCGTCAAGGTGAACTTTAATAAATGCCCATCTCTTCTATTAAATTTCAGTGTGCGATTACCACAAACTGTTTAAAATTCTTCGAAGTAGAAATGTCGGTTGGGTTGTAGAGCAGATATACTGAAACAATCAGAATTTCTCTTCCTTTTTGTAGCAGGATGGAGGTCTAGGGTATTTCTAATTAATAAAAATCAGGAAAAGAGTAAGAGACAATCTAGAACCTTGCGGTACGCCAGCGTTGATGACGCTGTTGTCGCCAGCGAATCTAAAAATTGCATTCGAAGTGTAAAAAGTGTTGGTAGTAAAAATTATGAAAAGTCGAGAGGAAAATGTAGAGCCTTGCGTTACACCGGCATTGAATGATAAGTATTCAAGATGACACTAGCTAAAGCACTACCAATTGAAATTTGGATAAAAAGGTAGGGTGCCGAATCCATTTCAAAGGCTCTCTTGAATCAATTAGAATGAAATGAAACTTCGACTAGGGGTGGAAATGGAATTAATCTCATTAGAAAAATAATAGCTACAGTTACTTGAAAATGTTGGTTGTGCAAAGTAAGGATATAAAGAGTGGATAATTTGAAAATTTTAATGGTAAAATTCCGCATGAAAGATAAAAGTTTGAAGTAAACTTTGACCTTTATGTGCAACTAAATCTTAATAGGAACTAAAGATTTAATTAACATCAGCGGAAATACTAAATAAAGCGAATACATGCCTGGGGGCATATGAATTGTGAGCTTGCGTTTATTAGGCCACATATTTCATATGAATTCTCTCAATGGAAATATCACAAATTCCTCGTTCTCTAATTAATATGACTACCACGTTTGCCAAAAGTACTATCTTCTGTTGCCTACGTTGATTAGCGTAATGTGATGGAGAATTATGATAAAATTTTGGAATGCATGGTAAAATGTCACAATGTCATTTAAAAATATTTAAAATATTTGCATTCTGGCTTTTACTTCCTATTAAAATCATCAGTAAAATTCCAAACATGACAAAAATTTGGGATCATTTATTCCGTGATGCAGTGCGAAAGAATAGGACTATTTGTGATTTAGATCGAAATGACGTGTTTTAAATAAAAATGTAAAATAAATAAAGTATAAAAACTCAAAATATCTCTTGAAACCTTTATAAAGAATAGGATGGGCGTGGAGCGATTCAAACTAAACGCTATGTGATAATAAATCAGACAATACCTTTGGTCTCAGATCAGCCAGGCTATGTTCTATTTGAAGCCAGTGATATCCAGGTCACTATGCTGTTAAACAGCATAGTCAGAAATCAAAATTAAGGAAATTAGTGTCTGATATTAATTTTTACATACGTGCTTTAACTCATACCTTGGCGAATTAACATTAAATCACAGAAAATATTTAATCTGCGTCTGTAAGCTAATCTATTTCCAACGAATTGTTTCCAAAAGATCGGAAACTAATTTTTCTTCTCCCACATTGGCAAGAAATAATGAATTTAAAACCAAGGCCACGATGTCTAGATTCTTAGAATTTAATATTTTTTACAAGAAATAACGCAGTCCAATTGTGTTTGTGTTAACTGCCTTATTTTTTGTTTGTATAAGTAGACGTACACAGATTTTATGTGTTTCAAACATTCCATTTTGTTTCTCACTTGCATTCTAAGATTTTCCTTCAAGAATTTGTGTATAGCTTAGCAATTCTTAAATTGAACCTTACTTTTACCTTTACATTTTCCTCAATGAATCAATGAAACAATAATGCATCAAAGAGTAATACATGAATTTTAAATGACATCCGTGTTATAAAATTCATTAGTTTTGGTAATATATAGTAGTGTACATATGTTCAATACTTCATGAATGAAGTAATGAGCACATTTTGTATTGGGGAATTCAGAAACAAACACCAATAATCAAGAAAACGCAAAATCTCGTTAGTATATTATGTTATTAACATTCTCGGTTACCTTACCTTTTGTATTACAGTGTCATTGATGCTAGAAGACATGTTATTCTTCAATAAAGTTATTCATTGCCGCGTTCATTAATGGCTCAAAATCCATTGGGAGGTTGTTAGCCATCAAAAAAGAGTATTCATTTTGATACATGCACCTAACAATTTTTCGCGTGATCCAGTGGATTGAAAATAAATTGATCGCGCTATGCGATAGGTGCCGAATCTACCAAAAGTACTCAGGTAAGGTTGCCATTTATTTTGATATAAACTGAACCATCACTATAAAAAAAAACTAGCTGATATTGAGCCAACTTCCGAAAATATAAAGGCTAGTGATCTCATTAACTACAGGGCAATTCCGATCGCCTCGACTCTTTCTAGGCCTCTGAACAGCTTACTAATTATGTGCATGGAAGACAAAACTTTTGCTAACGATCGCCAACGATCCGAATGCATGGAAGACAACCCTTTCTGAGCTTGCAAACTCAATTGGTCGCTTTAGTGTCATATTTCACCTTGTTTCCATAATTTTAATGAGAATTAAATTTTCTTTTGATAGAGTTTTGTATTTTGCTCTTTTAGCTAAACTCAAGGCATTTCTTCTGGGCTCTAAAATGATTTGTTTTCATATTGAACTGATATTACTTTCGACTGTTATGAGGTCAACCTTGGTGGTAAAGCTTCGTTAAGTAATCTATTCTTTTCATTTTCTACAAAACCCTTAGAAATCTTTGGAATAATGTCACTAAATATTAATCGAAATCACATATCGTAAAACTAAAATATTTCTAAAATTTTTTGGTATATTTTCTTTAAAACATACTCAAGTCTTCTTTCACTAATAATATATCAACATTCGAAATTAGCACCTTCTGAACATTTTAGGTGTAAAGGTGTTCATTCATCCACCAAATACCAGAAATAGGACGTCTATAGTGAAATTTAATGGGACACAATCGTGAATTACAGACCAATGATGGTAAATTTTGAAACATTTATTTTAACGATCCTAACTTCAGGTGGTTAAAATTGAAAATGCTTACTCTTGAAAGTAAAACTTTGAGAATTTTCTAATAGCTTTCGTCGATACTGTCACTGACATAAAGTCAGTCGAAAGCAAAATTTGTGGCTTTGTAGGCTATTAATTGGCACGGGGAGAGTCAGCGTTTTGGGTAGCTCAGTGGTTAGAGCACCCGACCGGAAATCGGGAGGGTGCTGGTTTGACTCCAGTAACAGACGCTAGTTTTTTTCGTGTCATTATAATTAGGATCGTTAAATATTTCAACATTTACCATCATGGAAATTTGCGATCCCAAGGTAGGCAGTGCTAGATTGGAGTGTAGTCCAAGTATTCATGGCCTAAGGCAGAAGGAGGTGTGAAAGGGGAAAAACGCAGTGGTTATTTTTCGATATATTCTCCCTTTATTTCGACACATTTTTTACATCTTTTAATAAGTGCTTTAATACCATTAAAATAGTATCCTGAAGATTTGTCTTCAAAATACTACCTAACCGCCTCATGAATTTCTTCGCCTTCCCCGCAAATCTGATTTTAGTTTGGCAAATAAAAAATAGTCACTTGAGGCCAAGTATGGACTGTAGAGTGGGTGATCCAATTCCTCGAAGACGCAGGTCAGATAAAATTTTCTAAGGGATTTTCAAAATAAAGCAAACCGAAGAAGTGCTTAAATACCCAAAAAAACAGTCTATAAAAGCATAGAAGGATGGTTAAGTGTTTTTCTAAGAAGAACCGCATACTCACTTTTCTTTTTAATTTATATCTTTAAAAATTTCTAGCCAATCTTCCTACCTCTATATTATTATTTTTTCCATCAATTAAAGAAGCCCACCTTTTTTCGGAAATAAAGGGAAAATTAAAAGAGTTAAGAAAAGATCAAAGGTATATCCCGAAGGGCTTGATGAAATTTTTGGGACTAAAATCTTTTAGCAAAAGGTCCTTATGCTTGATTACATGGTACATTTTGCCGTCTAAGAAGATTATACCGTCCTTTGTTCCTTTTTACATTACAATTTCGACACTTCCAAGAATTTCCCTTGAAAGTTTCTGTTTTCTGCTCAATTAAACCATCCCTTTAGAATAAAATTTTATGAGCCACAGGTTTTGTATCATAAAACAAATTTTCCCTGAAGGGAAAACTCGTTCTAGCTAATTTTTGTAATTATCATTTTGATTTCATGAAAATTTCCATTTTGTTTGGGAACAAAAGAAAATTTCCATCCCAGACAGGCAAGAGAAAAATATAAGAAAAGATTTTCCATAGGGAAATGAACTTTTCTCCTCTAATGTGTTCAACTTGACCCAGTTCCCATGTCGACCAGACGGAGCACCCAAGAGAGCTGGTAGTGATGATGACAATGTCTGGAGTGCAAATATTGCGGATAGAGCTCTACCTTTCCATCTTATCTGATTCTTCCATGGAGCCTTTGCGTTGTGTTAAACCTAAGAAAGTTACATGCACAGTGTGTGCATGTTGGGAATTTTCTCCTTCTTAAGTGCCAGACACCAGACAGGAAAATACGCGTCTACTGATTGACTGAGAAAAGTTCATCGTTTATCGCTTGGTGGTGGACATGTTGGTAGAGAAACCAAACCGTTCGATTCAGGCAAATTATGCTACAGGCTTTTTCCAGATAATACTAAGGAAATTAGGAGGTATTTTCCGCACTGTTAGGTCCAAATTAATTAAGACACTGAAGAACGTGCTAATTAATGTTTTGTTTATTGCAATTAGTTCCGTGTGGAAAGCGGTAAATGTTTTATTTATTTGCACTTAGGATTGTGGTTAATTTTAGGCTTCTTACGATAAACACTTTACGGGTCTTGGAGATGGCTACTCACCGTACAACTTGAGTTCAAGCCTAATGAGCTTCCATGAGGGCTGTCCGAAATGATGAAATGCTACAGGTATCGTCTCCGCAATTTATATGACCAGGTGAGGGGATAAAAGGTGAATTCATCGATCAGGTTTAGTTTGAGATTTTATCGATGGAATTTTCTCTTGTATCCGACATCAATTCGACCTTGATGTGGGGAATAGCAACGGGAAAATGCTTACCGAAAGTTGTCTACAATAAAAGCATATAGCGTTTTGAAATGTGTTACATTTGTTTATTGATTTTCAATGGAAATATGTAGAATTTAAGGCTTTGCACAGTAAATCACTCAGCACAAATGTTCATGTGCGTTTTAACGTCAGGACTAGACATATAGATCCAGAAGAGAATTAGTCAATAAGGATCCTCCTCCAATCGAAGCCTGTTTGTTTGGACTTTAGTTCACAGTTGATATTTTTTGCCACAGAACGGGCATAGAATTAGTTTCTAAGAGATATTAGTAGATATTAGTTTTCTAAGAGTCCCTTTGTGGCTAATTTTTTGGATACAATTTGACTTCCTAGATAGGTAACAGTGAGTCGATTTCATGATTAAATCAAATTTTTATGTGAACTACCACAAGGCAGCCACCTTTGGCCACTGCTATTTATTAAGTTTTCTTAGCTAAGTTGATTTAATTCTCATGACAGAAATTGAGGACATTAAAGTTGTTACTGATTGAATTTTGTAACTTTTGAAATAGTTGAAAAAAACTGGTGTGACATTTGATAGAATGCGTTATCTTTTTGTAGCGGCATTCATTTGTATTCGCCGTATTTTCCACATTTATGAATTGCTTGAAAATAATTTTTTGGTATATTTTAATAATGTACATGACCGGGATGTGTAACAACATATGAGCAACACAGTTTTCAGGGAATGAATGACGTCTACGAAGACATTAAAACTTTGGAACCAGAATATTTCGAGTTGTGTGAGAATTCAAAAACTTTAGCATGTCGTATATGTAAGCAAGTATTTGATGATTAATAATCTTATATATATAAACGTACTTTCGGAAAACAAAGTGGTCATACCACAAATACTATAAATACTAAATATTGCTTTTTTTTGGGATAATTTGTTGTCCCTGGCCCATTCATTTATTTATCCAGACTGAAATTGACGCTTGAAAATGGCATTTTGTAGACAAGAGAGGAAAGGGACGAAGCAAATCTCATATGAAACCAGTTTCAATCCGAGACAATCTCAATCCGAACTCCAGAGTGTTTTGGCTTATTGCCAATTGTGCGGCGTCGCGTGTGCTTTGAAAAGTTCTTTGCTTTGCTGTGCTTTGAAACTCCTAATCACATTTGCTACTGGGTATAGATGCAAAAATGGTTCCTCACTCTCAGTAGCCACGAATACAAAAACCAGAAACCGGCTCAACGTGGAAGATGATCTTAGATGTGTCCTATCAAAGACTAAACCAGACATTTGCCTTTACATAAAAAAATATCAACCTTCCCATTCATTTTTATATTATTTATTGTTGTTTTCAATTGTTCGTTGCTGTTTTAAATAAAATAAGATTTGTTAATGCTAATGCTGTTCTTTCTAAAGAAGTGGCAAAGTAAGGATCATTGATAGGTTTAAGTGGTTTAGATTCATAGCTTAAAAGATAAAGAATCATTGCTTTAGATTCATAGCTTCCAAGTTACCCACATATATGCAAAAAGGATAGGAGGAAGAATATAATCCTGTATTATGACACGAATGTTGAGATGCCGGAAGGTTCCGTATTGTCACCTGCTCCTTTCTCTCACGCCCAATTTAATTAATATTTGGTGTTATCTAAGCGTACTTCGCGTTGCTGACATTCGTGGAAGTGCGACTCATAACCCAACGGGAAGTACCCCATACTTGTCATCTATCATCGCTCCATTTTTGTTTGTAAACTTCAATGAACTTAACATAGATTGTCCTAAGCAAGCAGCTATGCTTTTTTCAGGAACAAACATTGGTGAAAATATTAATGTCTAATGATATATTGAGAATTATCCAAGTCATGATTTTGTCGTTTGAACATGAATTCTGGATATATTTTTCACTGGTCTTATTTTTATAGACGTATTCATGCATACCTTATGTCATGCACATTTAATTTCCCGCTGAGAATAGTCGAGTATATATCCAAACTAAAAGCATTTCGAGAAAAGAATTGCATCAAAAGCTTCGTATAATATGAGAAAAAAGCGCCGTCGTGAACGCCGTCGTAATTATTTCTTACAAAGAAAAACAAAATCAAAACAAAGCTTCTAATTTAATTGGTGGACGAAATGATAACTTATAAATCCAAATCTGTGGAGTATCATCGCTAGAAAATCTCTGATATGACTCCTTTTACAAAACGTCCCTACGGGCAGTATACTAGTGTATTGGACAGCAATCACTCTTTCCTGTCCTTTAGACAAAATTTGCAAGATCAATGAATTTCTATCAATCTTCTCAAGCAGAATAATAGCAAATCGAAATTAAGAGAATTCTCAGTGTCATTGACCTTATAGAATTTATGGTACAAGTATTACAGCCAAAACCTAAGCTTCGTTCAAATACAGCACAGATAAAAGTTAAAAGACCCAAATCAAATCCAAACTAATTTCAAAAATCTCTTGAAGCCTCACAATCTTCAGATCACATTTACAAAAGTTTTATCTAATTTGAAATATAAAATCACCCAACAATCTTTGAACATTCTAAAACTTTGAAATAAACTTTTTATAATAAAAAAAAATTTGTTTTTATAATCTACATCTGGTAGGCCCAAAAATAAAATCAATTCTGACGTCAGAGGTGAATTGAATTTCAAGAAATTCTAAGCAAACAAGAAAACTCCATAAAATTCGAAGAAATTTCCATGAAATTGGAATGCCTGGCAAAAGTTAGTTTAGAAGCATTTCAACCTCTCAATAAAACCTTGCAAAATGTTAATTGAAGCAGAAATCTTGTAGTACCAGATGCGAACGAAACATTTCCCAGAAAATGGAAATTAATCAAATTTCCCTCAATAGAAACAGGGCATTAGTATGGTATCCAATTCGAACATCGAACAACGTGCAATTAACGCACTACAGAAAATGTTAGAATTAAATATTTCGTTCCGAACTTATCTAATTGTGTGCGACACACTTTAAATAAACGGGACAAGAATCGAAATCGTCTTGAGACAACTTTAAGACCTATTGTAAGTTAAGTAGCGCCTATTTCGGGGTCTGCTCAACTGTGTCATGAGGGTAAACCTCCTGCTAATTCACTTAATCGCTAAGTAAACCTAGAGCAGAGTACTAATCGTTTGATGCTTCCCAGTGCATTAGTATGCAAATGGCTAAGCACCTGGTGGTCAGAGACAATTACCTCCCTCCTCAGGTATTTTTTTTCTATTTTCGTGATGATTTGTTGGCTGCGGAATTTTTCCGTGACCAAGTACAGACAGTATTTTCTCGATGAAATTTCTCTGCATTACTTCTCATTTTTTTCGTTTTTTTCTTCTTCTTATTACAATGATGTCACCGCATTGAGTATTAATGGCTTAAACTGTTGATAACAATTATTATTATCGAACTCAGGTGTTTATTTTTGATATTGAGCCACCATCAGGTTGATTTATGACCGAAATTGGGTTGGTCATTTGATAGCGTTTCGAATGCAGTTTGAATGCTTTCGTGAAATTTTGATAACGTTCTAATCATGATGATTATTTTTCGGTCAAAAAACTACACAAAAATTAATCTAAAATTTCTGAAAGCAACGAGAATAAGAATGCAATGGATGACAGAAACCATATTTCAGAAGAATTAAGAAAAAACGAGGAAGGATGAAAATCAATTAAAATCTGAGAGAATTTTATGGCGGAACTATTCTGTACATTTTTAAGCCGGAATAGAATGTCTTCCTTGATGGTCTTCCTTTTTTTGAGTAGAGAGAATTTTCTGTCTTATTATTCTCTGTAACCCAGGTGTGTCGCAAACAAGAAAGCTATAGAGAATTATTGTTAGTTTGAGAACTAGAAGATAAGGTAAAGGATCGGTCTCATGCTTAGAGTTAACAAGTGTCCAGAACTGTTTAGGATTGTCATGCAAAACGTATTTAATTCTATGGATATAGTGCTGTAAGAAGAGTCAATACTCACTTTTCGATGAACAGAACATCTTTCAAGCTTCGTTCTGCAAGTTCTTGAGATGCCTTAATGAGTCATCGACCCAGGGCTGATATTTAGACGGGTTGTTAGATTACTGGAATACATTGGGCGACAATGCCGTCAAAAGAGCTGACAATTAGAACCAAAGATCTCAGCATCCGCCAGCGCCAGTCCATCATCAAGCCAAATTTTACTCATGTCACGACGCTCCGTAGAAGTAAACTCAGGGACGAGGAATACAACTACTCAGACGTGAGAAGAGGTGACGGCCGAGCACAAGCTTTCCCAAACAAACAATTTAAATTACATCGTAATCGAACGCCCTTTCACTTCTGGCAGTATCCGAATGAGTCCTCGAGATGAAAACACAACGAGGGCATCTCGCAGACCTTAAGGTAAGGTTTGTACAGACAAGATCGCCGAAGGAGCCAGACCAAGCAATAACAAACCCTTAGACCCTCTTAGATGGTTGAGTCAGTCCCAAAAATAGAGAGAGATGTCAGGAACCTACTGGGCAGTGTTGGCATTGTCGGTCGATGCAGGGAAAGGTGTTGAATAACAGGGATGCCTCCTGGTCAAGGGACTAAGAGAGCCTATTCAAAGCACCAGGCTCTTCAGTGTCATGTCAATGGTCATGCCGCGAAAGATTTTTAACATCCAAGGTGAAGAAGCAGAAATTTTAGGTAATGATTGTTGCACTTATGAAATCGTCAAAGGAAGACTACATAGAGGAAAAATTATCTGGAATAGCCAGACGGCACATGAGACTCTCACTTCGTAGATTATACTCGTAAGATCAAGCCTGGAGACTGCCGAAACACCTTAAAGCAATTGGAAAAAGGTAACAAGATTGTTCTTATATTAATGCCAGGGCATAGACAAATAGAAGATATTAAAGTAGTGGATAGCCTATGTCCCTCTGCGTCGTACACAAGTGAGACTGTAGAAATGATAAAGCAAAGATTCAATTGAATCAATTTTCGAAAGTCCAAGCAAAATCCACTCTCTATTGTTGACATAGACTACTTTGGAAAAAACACGATCTAATCTACTTTCTCATTGTAAACACTCCTTTAGGAGGTATCGATACCTAACGCTATGGGGTTTTCCTGTAATAGGGTGATAATAAAAATCACAGTAAACTGTGCAAATCTTTTAGTGGAACTGAACTCATTTCACAGCATGATAGTATTCTACTCCACACTTACATTCCCGATATAATCGACAGACAGAAGAGAGTCAGAAATAAATGATGAGACCTCTTTTCGCTTAGTATCTCGTCTATCTACATTGAAAACAAAAATAAATATTTGTCAGACAAGTTGAATTTTTAATCAAAGTGCTACAAGATCATTAAATCTACAAAAAAAATCACAAAATTTAATGGAGAGTTTAGCATCAAAATATTTTTCAATTTAATCAAATCATAGGCAGGTCCTTCAAACTACTCCCACGATTGATCCCTACGAAAAAAACACCCCTCCTCATCAAAGCACAAGATGCCAATAAAATCAATTCTAAAATGAATTAATTTTTGTTGATAAAGGATTAATTAAATTCGCTTGTCCGAGTAATAAGAACAACTCGTCTTGAACCAGCCGGAGGCAATTGTTTGGAATCGATTAAGATTCGTTATGTGATGGGTTTGTTTTGGGAGCCCCAGCAGTTTAGCCTCGTTAAAGATTGTTTTCTTTCGAGTTCCCAAGAAATTTCTCTTTCGCTGATCCAACGTCGCAGTTGACTGTTGACGACGGCCGTGAACAAAAAGATGATGAGTAGATTTTTTGTGTGTTTTCCTTTATCTTTATCTAGTGGTCGGTCGTTAAGTAAGAGTCTCCTCTTCCCCATTCATTGAGAAATTTTCTTTTGGTCAAAGTTGAATGACATCCCGTCAAATTCCATTGCGCTGCGAAGTAATCGTGGGTAATGGTGACTGTGCAGAAGAGATCTGGTCAAGAAAGTCAGGAACCCTTGGGAGAGAATTGTTTGGTAACCTGAAAATCCACAATAAATTGAATTCAATGCGAGATTTATTCCCACAGTGAATTAATAAAGGAAAAGGCTGTTGCTAGTGTGTCAAACATGCAACACACGGCAGAGTGATTAATTTTGCACAGGTAAGTACCTTGGCTCATGGCAACTAATCAACTTTTCCACGTAAAAAAATTCACTTATTACAGCGCGAATCGATAACTTCTCTACCTCCACTGTTCACCTAGGTCTGGGTACCGAAAGTATCATCAAGCGTAAGTTCATTGCCGATTAAATTACCTCGCCAGGCCATTATACAGCCTATGTTGACGTCAAAATATTTACCTAATGGCTTGTGATCCACTTGTTTGCTCCTAGGGGGACAGTAGGACACCGGAGGTGGAGGTAACGCAGTTGCGTGTAGTAGATATTTTCACTTATGGTATACACACACACACGTACGCACACATACAATCATAATCCACCTCAGATCTCAGTTCGCATAAAAATAAACGAGGCCAGTTTTATTTATAAATTCTGCAAAGTTGCCTAAAAGTCGTTGCTTGAAGCTATGCTGTATCTTTTCATTTTGTGATGGGAACGGGAATCTCCAGTCGTCAGTAGCTACGAAATGGGGTCGAGAGAAGACGTTATGCTTTGATGTTTCGATGGAGTTCGTTCTGCTGCCATAGCATTCTATTTAGTATGGCAGAGCTGACATCATCAGGGAATATTCGGTACAGTTCCCCTTCATCAAGTTTCCCATACTTTGATCTTTACAGTACTGGAAATGTTTATCTAGGGCTCGTATTAAGATAAATTTGTCCAAATAAAACGAAAGTGAGGCCATTATAGCATCAGCTCCATTCCCCAGGTCTCATATTCCTAAGAAGGTAATTCCCAAATTTCCCTTATTTATTAATTTCAGTAGGGTGAAAGTAATTGAGAAATTTCACCTTTCTGTTGAGGAAGGATGAGGCAACTATTTGATGAAAACGGAGGGGACACCTGAATGGAAATTCTCCGAGTTTAATATAGTCAGTCAAGGTTCCTTTGAATGCCGTTCCTATCCAGATGTTGCGGGTTACAAAACTACGAGCTTTTGCCCTTGATAGCAGATGGTTCAGAGTTGTAGTTTTGATTGAAACCATTTATGAAGGAATCCTAGCTATTCACCGCTGGTATCAAATGAAATTGTTTTTGTGCTATGAAGATAAATGTTTATGATTTTACAAATATTAACAAATAAGATTCGAGTTGTGAAAAGTGGCATCTTGTAAGTAAGTAAGATACACTTGAGCGCCGACTTGGAGCGTGAAGATGGCTTCTTTACTGATGGAGTGAGCTTCCACTGGCACTCAAATTAATATTGAGAGGGTTTTCTTTTTTTATCACCAATATAGAAGAAGGTCACCGATCCATTCACACCACTCACTTCCCAACTAGGCAACCACTTGATGGAGTTCTTCAAAATGCATAACCAGAAGCCTACTAAATCCATTGTTCAGTATACATCTTTTATGGAAAATTAATTTCTATGTCCGCCCTGGAAGTTTAAATTATTGAATAAAAGCTATTCCTCAATGTATTCAAAGCTTTGGCACTTTCTGGTCTCGAATCTGTGTTGAGGAGTCGGTAAAGGGATTCAAGTAACTATAATATCAATATCGGTGTACCACAGGGCTCCGTATTGTCCCCTACTCCTTTTATACTTTTCATTAATGCCCTCTTATCTCTTACCTCCAATCTAAACTTTATTTCTAGGCATCGTTAACAATAAAACGGCTCGAGCAAGACCAACTAAAATCTCTCATGTACTTAACACTATAGCCCCTAATCAGTAAGCTAACTGACCGTTAATCAATATGCAAATGCCCTTGTAGGTAACTCTGTGTGTTAAATACTTGCAAAAGTTATACTGTAATAACTACAATATTTTGGTTCCCTCGTCGACTATAGGCCCCAGTTTTTTTAACAGAATGTAAATCAATGAAAAGAGGCTGCTATAACAAGAGAATTTTATAATAGGTTAAAGGCTGTGAGTACAAAGGCGGTAATGGAGATTAAACAAGATTTCAAATTTCGAGGCAGTAACTTTCATCCTTAGATTTTTGGAGGACCTCGAATGAGCGCCTTTTTAGAAACACCTTTGGCTGAGAAGAAGAAAGGATTACTTTTTTTCGTCTTTTTGTATAGTTTAGGACAGTTAGTGAAAAAGACTTTTCTACTTCTTACCTTTAAGTTGGTAAAGGACGAAATGCGTACTTAACGATCTGTCTCAAAACAGTAATTAACTATGTTATGGGTGGCAGGCCACAGTACCATATAATGAGAAGGAAATAAGCTGGTGCCAGAGAGAGCGTTTCTCTGACCACTAATCGGGCGAATAACCAGCATCACCAACTATGGGAAGTGACCCCAGTTCCAAGAAATACTAAGGAATTGTGTGGTGCAACAAATACCAGCTCAACATCAAAACTTCTCCGATTAAATAAACCATTAAAAATACCAATGAGAATGTGCCGTTTCTTGAATGCACACTAGCATAAAATCGGCCATTCAAATGACCTCAGCTACGGCTGAAGGGGTGGGGGAGGAGAAGGAGACGATGAATTTCTTGTGCCACTGTCCGTCGCTCTCCGCAGAAATATTTAGATACCTGGGAAACCATTCATTGATGACCTGTGCCGATCAGGCGAAAGCGGATAGAAGCATCCTGGCTGGCTAACAGTCTATCCCTTCCCCTCCCTTTTTTTTATTCTCGGGTGGATGAACAATGGGTCTAGTAATTACCTGAACTCGAATGACAAAAAAGTCGGTACAAATATACGTATGTGTTAACCACTTGTAATAATTTGCTGAGAAACAGAATGAAAAGCAAAGGGTCCTGAACTGAACTCTGAGGAACTCCGCAATGTACTGGAAGACTAGATAGAGAAAATATAGTATAATCTAATTTGCTGCAATTTGTCTAAAACATACTTTTAGATTCTGTATAATGATGCAACGTTTTACAAAGTCTCGCCGCGAATATCCCGAAAAAAGTAAAACAAAACCCATTTTATTTGCTTTTACAATATTAAGAAAATATAATGGTATTCAACCACTCCATGAAATTTAAATCAAATGTTAGATACTTTACTAGAAAAATCCTGTTAATCAGACTCTCTTACATTAAAGTAAGTATCACTATTTTCAAGATAGAACCAGGTGAATTGGACAAGAATATTACATTTAATATATTTAGATGCAAAACCTACCCCTTTTCATAAGATTCAGAGTCAGGATCACTATAAGTTATGAAACATCCTTACATCGTTCGAGCCATTTCCCCTGATATTCAAGTAGTGGTTACTACTACTACATTCAAGATATTTGTGAAAGATCTCTTATAATTGTCATTTTATTTACCTACATTTGCATGAAAGGAGATTTTGGATATTTTTTTTCTGTACGTATTAAAGATTTATTAGTTGTGTTTATAATTGTTGGTATAATTTTTCTTAATTACTCCTTCCGTTTTATAGAGTATCTTTTACATATATCTTTTGATAGTACTTAAAATTGTAATCTTATATACATTATCTGGCAAATATTATTACTAACAAGTTACGTTACTTGGTGCTTTTTATTATTTTCCAAAAAAAGGAAAGGAAAATCATCGTCACCAACGGCAGTTCTCAGTGCAAAATCTTAGAAATCCCAGCACAATCAATTCACTTTCCATACAATTGTGCATAATCATTTTTTTTTTCTGTCAAAGAAAGTTCAATTTGTACGGAAAGTTTAACTTAAAGGATCAATCATACTTTTTTATATTCATTAACTTAGGTCACGCTTTGAATGAAGGATACTTGAGACTTGTTGGGTGCCAACAAAAAGCCTATTGTCCTTAAAGTTTCCTTCTCAACCTGCTAATCGTATCGTCTTATACTCTTTGCAAAATGTAATTAGGAGAAAACATAAGCGACCTATTACACCTCCCTTTTCTACTAAGAAAATTTATCAAACGCGTTCAGAAGGACATATTTTCATAAAAAGTCAAAGGAGACCCTTAAAGTGGGTCTATGTGGTTGTTATTGTGTTTCGCACAAAAGGAGGAAGCTAGCAAAAATTTAATAAAGGAATTTCTGAAAGGACTGCGGTTATAACCATGACGTATGCTACCTGGCCGGGGCCGATAGGACTATACTCATAAATCTAACTTGTCCCGTACCGTAATACATAACCACACGGACGTGCTAGGAAAATTCGTGGCCTTTAGAGGTATAAAAAGGAGATAAATCGATTTTCTCCATTACTTTTAGCTACTAAGGCTTTCTAGAAAGGAGAAAGCCACCATCCTTCTTCAGAGGCCACACTCCTTATGACCACCAAAAAATGCAAATTTCATATCCACATTCACCTTTGACCCATACTTAATTACATAGCCTCAACGTCACAGTTGTATAGTCAGCTCCTTTTTTTTACCATTTGAAAGCAATTTTTGGTGTCTTCAAGTTGTGACGTTACCGTCGTAACTGTTATCAAATTACGAGATGATTTGTATCGATTCCAAGGAAACTTTTATTATCGTTACGCCTTTTTATCGCAGCATTTCGATGGGATAGAGGATTTAATTTATTTTGGTAAAGGTCGGGAGAAACATAACAAGGTCAAAGGAAAAACGAAACGTAACTTAATTTCACGTTTTTTAAGACATCCGCCCATCCGTTACGACAGTAGGCCTTTGATGTGAATATAAGAAAATTAACACGCAAGAAAGTAAGTTGTCATAAAAATAAACGCGATATTTTGGGGTGTGTCTAAAATATGTAACCAATAACGTCCTTGTGAAGGATGGTCGTGTTAGGTGTTCTTGTGAGTCACTAAAAAAATTTATGGCTTTGTATAATCGTTACTATTAAATGGGGGCAATGATGCCGTGGTGTTACGTTTTCGATCGAAATTATCCTACTACTAAAACTTTTGGATTTCTTATAGGTTTTTTTTGCTTAAATATTTTAGGTACACAACTTTTACCTTTAACTATACGAAAATTTCTGTGCATTTTGGAAACGTGCAATACAGTGCATGGAATCAATGGACCCTATTATGATTGTCGGCTCTCGGCTGTCGATTGAAATCGACTCTTTAACAAATTTAAACTTAGGGCAAAAAATCTTAGAAAGGCGTAGAAAATCTAACACTTTCATGATTATCAACTGGAATCAATAATAAAACGATTTCCACGTTTTTTAATTTAGATTTTATTGAACATTCGATATTCACAATAGTGCTTAATATAATTTTAATCAATTTACATAGTGATCCTCATGGTGAGATGTTGTCTAAAGATAAACGAAATAAGTTGATTTTATCTGAAGGAAATTGATCACCAGAAATTTTTTATAAATATATTCGTCTCCTTTCATCTTATAGAAAATATTACCAAAAGGAGATACGACAGGCATTTGCCTGGTTCAGTTTAAGAAAAGGGATAAATCCATTTGCTGCAACAAACAAACAATAAAATGCAATAAATAATTGACTAAAGGAATAGCCGGATTTGGTTGTGCAAGATTTCTTCCGTATACGATAGTGCGGTGTTTAGAAAGGGTCAAAGTCTCCATCGCAATCATAAGTCGTTACTTTGCTTCCTTTGGGAAGGTGAAGAAACTCGAAATGTGTGAGGCACCCACCTTTCACACCAAATAATATTTTCCTACGCTTGGAAATTGTAGCGTCTTTGATCAACAGGAATAAAGCGAATCCATTTCTACATCGCACTGTCGCCTGTTATAAAAAATGGATCCTACACGGTAATCAGGTAAGAACTGTGTGCCAAAAATAGCCGTCACTGGTGAATAGGCAAGATCCTATACTGCTTCATGACAATATTAGGGCCCATGATTCATAAATAATGGTATTAAATCTGGCAGAGTTGGGATATGAACTATTGTCTCACCTACCACACTCTCCGGATCTGTCGCCTACGGATTACCTTCTTTTCAAAAGTTTGGGTAACTACCTAAGGAATAAACAATTTCAATACGGCAACTCAGTAATTGTCATATTTATCTTGCCTCATTACTAAATTGCACAGAAACGTTACATTTTCAAGGAATAAGTCTTGATGTATTGTCGAGTCTGACGCGACTGGCTATGATACTTTATCACATCATTTCACTAAACTTCGTAATAATAATTGATAGGTATCTTCTTCATATTCTCAACACATGTTTAACAATATCGTGTTTTCTTAAGCCTTAGAGATATGCCATTATTCTCCTAATTCCTAAGAAAGCCACGGCTGTAGCTCCCTGTGACTTCCCTATTAGTATTTTAAATTTTCTGTCTCAAGTCGTTAAAAAGGTTGTCTACAAATAAATCTTACATTACCTTCAAGATAAGCAGATTTTGACCCCTTAGCAATCGGACTTTCGACCCGGGCATAGTTGTGAAACCAGAGTTCTTATGGTGTCTACAGATCTGCGTTCTGTCTTGAATGATGTCCTGTTCAGTGCCTTGGTTCTTCTTGACTTTTCTAAAGCGACAGTGTGGGTCACAGTAATTTTCTCCAAAGACTTGTCACTGGCCTACCAGCTGCAGCGTTAATTAAAGAGTAGCCTCTGATTGTTATAAGCCTGTAAGAGTGACGAATGCTTTCACTATTCCTCTTCCAATTAAACATGGTGTTCTTCAAGGTTCAATACTTGGCCATTTGTTATTTAGTTTATCTATCAATGATCTACGCAAAATAGTTAAAGATATTAGTATACATATGTACGTTGATAATGTACAAATCTACTTAAGTAGGGCAATTATTCTACTTGAGGACTGTGTATCCGGGTCTGCGCCTATTAATGGCTTTCGGCACATGTATTACAGGACTAAGGCCTGTCCACGAAAGTTTTTTTTTTTTACAGTGACAGCTGGTAATATAGACTACTTAATGATACTTAAAAATTTCATGATTGCGATCACAGCTTGCTACGTTCCTTAGAGATCAGGTGTGTTTATTATTTAGTTGCATATAACGTGAATAAAATAAAAAATACGTAAATAAAATAAAAAATAAAAATTAATCATATGGAGCTATTGCAAAAACCGTTAACTCGATCGTACTGCAGTGAGAAATGTGCTAAAGAGGTTTCAAAAAGAGCAAAGATTTAATGATAAGCCTAGAAGTGATCGACCTCAGGGTCTACAAAGTTTCAAAGCAGATGCCAGCGTTTCTGTTAGAGATATGGCCAAAAAGCTAGAAACGAGGAAAAGTTTGGTACAAAAAGCTAGAAGCAGAATCGGTCTGAAAACCCGGAAGAAGTCCAACAAGCCAAAAAGAAACAAAATAGTTTAATACGGCGATGAGACGGGCAAAGAAACTTTTTGGCCATCTATGCAACCTGGGAACAAGTGCGTTTTGATATGTCAAAATGGACTTTTCTACACTACCCGGCGCCCAATTTTACACTGCGAAGAGTGATGACGATATAGACGATGAAGACAAATTTATTTCAATAGAAAAATTTGGGAAAAAATTATGGTGTTTGTGGTTGCGGTAAACGCCGTCGCACCTTTTTTACAAAAGGTACAATTAACGCGGAGATTTATTTAAAGGAATGTCTGCAAAAAAAAACGTCTTTGGTCATTTAAAAAAAAAGATAATGACATGTCCATGACACTGTGAGGTGGTTGGAAACGAAAAAAAAGTCATTTTGTGAGCACAGACAGTAACCCAGCAAACTGCCCTCAGCTTAGACCCATTGAAGGGTACTGGGCGTTGGTCAGAGCAGAATTAAGGAAGACACGGAAATCAACAATGTCTGATGAAGATTTCAAAAAGCTGCAGTGGTTGAAATACAGTAAGAAAGTTAGTACAAAATTTAATGGAAGGGATAAAAAGAAAAGTCCCAGAATTCAGTAGAAAGAAATTAAAAAAATTGAAATGAATTATATTATCTGATTGCAACCGATTAAAGAGTAAATAAATTTATTCATTAAAGCAAAAAGTTAAGATCTTTTATTATTTATCAGCTGAACTCGTTATGAAAAAAACTTTCGTGGACAGACCTTAGTATGTTTGACATTAGTTAACACATTAGTTATGCCTTCTTTTATCTTCGGAAGTGCAGTTTTCCTTACAAAATGTACTTATAATCTATGTACTTGAAAGATAGAGGTGTTATTCAATGATTGCATCTTCTTTGTTCTTGGTCTTTGTACAGATGTGCCACTCTTGGATGCTCCTTAAGTTCCTATCTTAACCAGAAACTACTGCCTCTTATTTTAATATTTAAATAATAAGAGTTCGCAGTATCTGAGAGATTTTTTTAAACTATCAATCTGTAATCGCAATCTTAATGTAATAATCCCTCGATTCAGGAGGTTGGTAATGGGGCTTTCTTTCCCTGTTCAATCTGCTCGTCTTTAAAAAACTTGTTAGAATTCATGTGTAGTCAACGGGCGGACTTTGTTTAGTTTTCCCCATATTCCACTTCTCCGTTTTGTTTTTTTTATTTCCTTATATATATGTTTTTAATATCCTTTTATTTTTGTTATAAATTACGTATTTGAATTGAGTACTTTAGTGTAATTAGCTCCAGTTAGATCTATTGCACTAAATAAGATTGTAAATCTTGTGCACATTGAATAAAATAAACCATATTGCATATTTTGGTCTTGCAAAATATGTAATATTTTGAGCCGAGCAATTTTGAACAAGTGAACTATTGTCAAATACAACGCCTTTGGGCATGTGATCAAATAAATTCGCTCTTAAACTATAAACCTCGGTTTAACCGGTTTTACTACCCTTACAAACTTTTCTCTCTTTAATTCTATTTGCATAATTTAAACATTTTTTGTAAATTGGTTCTAGCGAGGCAATATATTAAAAATAAAAACATTTAACAGACCATCTTCTTTAAATGACCCTCATTTATAATACAAACAATTCTCAACACATCCTGTAAAGCGATATCACACTTTAAACTCTCTTTAAACATCTATTCAAAATTCAACGTTAATAAATTTTCAAAGGAGCCCATATAAGACTCTCCTTTCACATTTACTAAATCGCTATGACTTAATTTGTTGAAAAATTCCCTTTTGTTAAAGGCAAAGCAGAAAATCTGCTTTCACAATAAAATCAACTTTTAAATCTCTCAGTAGAAAAATTTTTTTATTGAAATATGTTGTGCTTTGTAATTGCGAATTGCGATGATATTAAATGCCACAGAAAAAGGATTAAAGCCATGTCAACAGTCCTTTTTCATGCTCCTTAAAGCCTACTCATCTCATTCGAAGAAAAATATCTTTGGAAAAAGAATCTACGACAACGAGAATTGTGAAGAAACAAGATTCCAAGAAGCAATATTTTTTTCTAGTGTGTAGGTGGTTGTAAGCTGAGAAAAAAGAGGACTTAGTTAAACATACATGATCCTTTCGCAATGCTGATACAAACCACCACCACCACCACTTGTTGGATTCTTTGAATGACTGGAAAATATAGTCTTTCTGTTTTTCTCTGAAAATTGTTGCTTTCCCAATCTTCCCTTCTATCTGTCTGCCCCTAGACTTTGTTGAGTTCTCTTATTTAAATTTATCCCCCCTTCCCTCCATGCCTTTGCTCCACATCCTTTCCAAGTTTCTGTGTAGTGTAAAGAACTGAAGTTAAGGGTCTATCTTGAAATCACCAACCAACTTTTATGGAACGTTTGCCTTTTAAATTCTTTTTCTAGTTGGAAAAGGACATCGTTTTCTTGGAAGAAAAAAAACTGCCATAGGGAAGAGGAAGAGTAGAAAATACGCAATTTTTTCTTGAATTGCTTTTTTAATCCTAAGAACAGTTTCCGCCACTTTTTATCCGCATTAAAAAGCTTTGCATTGTTTTAAAATCCTTTTTCACTCTACAATTTAAAGGAAGTGAAAAGCTTTTTGAAAAAACTCTCGTTCAGAGGAAATGAAGTGCAATAGTTGAGTAATTTCCACTTTTATTACGCTTTCATGCTTTAGACCAAATTGGGACGGTTTCAGTTGAGATGTTGAGGTGTTTTCTTTGTGATTGTTTTCGAACAATATACCAGTTTCGTGCTGTTAGTACTAGGCCAGAAAACACCTTTAGGTGACTTTAATAATTTAGATTTTGTGGTTGAACAAAACATGCAATTTCACGTGCTAGAAGTATTAATCATTATTGTTCGCTGTTTGTTCGTCCACTCGTTAATTACTCACTGGCTGAGACACAATTGAGGTTTTGAACTTTTGTTAATTGTTGCTTTAATTATCAACCAGAGGAAATATACTTCTGTAACTAGTAAAAAACTTTTAGTCAGAAATTAATACGTCCAACGATTAGATCTCATACTTGCA
The DNA here is from genome assembly GCA_006980735.1 of Dasypogon diadema. Classification (NCBI taxonomy): domain Eukaryota; kingdom Metazoa; phylum Arthropoda; class Insecta; order Diptera; family Asilidae; genus Dasypogon; species Dasypogon diadema. Next base: position 14,381 of record QYTT01079786.1, on the reverse strand, counting down.
TGCCTGTTCCTTTAGCGACATGAAATATATCAGCTCCCTTTAATTGCCAGTATATACCAGAATTATAGAGGAATGTTTAGGGTTAATAATGCTTTCGTGACTCATCGTGCGTTTCTACAAGAAATATATTGGTATTAAATGCATTGAAGAAAGTGGAAAATAAGATCGAATCAACCACTGAACCTTGTGGAACATCAAGAAGATTGTATTTCATAATGTCCAAATTGAGATACATTACAGTCTCAAATTGAGAACTGCATTAATAGCATTTAAAAGCTTCTAATAACAGCAACTGACGGCTATGAGTGCATCCAATATAGAAAAGAAGGTCAGCAAAAGATATTGACCAGAAGCTTTTTGGACTATAGACAAATAAAATCATTTAAAGAGTTTTAGAGCTTTGTCATATAGAGCCTTTTTATAAAGCACAAAGTTAGGAGAAAAGGCCCTACGTGCTAATTAACGATTTTTACAAGTTTTAACTAGATAATTATATATTGAAAAGGTGAAAACAAACTTCCTCTTTATTTATAAAATGGCAGGTTCAACGTTGAACACTTGTTTAAAAAAGATATT
>QYTT01079786.1:3018-13785 GCA_006980735.1 Dasypogon diadema | reverse complement strand
CCGCATTAAAAAGCTTTGCATTGTTTTAAAATCCTTTTTCACTCTACAATTTAAAGGAAGTGAAAAGCTTTTTGAAAAAACTCTCGTTCAGAGGAAATGAAGTGCAATAGTTGAGTAATTTCCACTTTTATTACGCTTTCATGCTTTAGACCAAATTGGGACGGTTTCAGTTGAGATGTTGAGGTGTTTTCTTTGCGATTGTTTTCGAACAATATACCAGTTTCGTGCTGTTAGGCCAGAAAACACCTTTAGGTGACTTTAATAATTTAGATTTTGTGGTTGAACAAGACATGCAATTTCACGTGCTAGAAGTATTAATCATTATTGTTCGCTGTTTGTTCGTCCACTCGTTAATTACTCACTGGCTGAGACACAATTGAGGTTTTGAACTTTTGTTAATTGTTGCTTTAATTATCAACCAGAGGAAATATACTTCTGTAACTAGTAACAAACTTTTAGTCAGAAATTAATACGTTCAAAGATTAGATCTCATACTTGCATGCCTGCTCCTTTAGCGACATGAAATATATCAGCTCCCTTTAATTGCCAGTATATACCAGAATTATAGAGGAATGTTGAGGGTTATTAATGCTTTCGTGACTCATCGTGCCTTTCTACAAGAAATATATTAAAGAAAGAATAAAGAATATAAGAAAAATAATAACGTCGGTGGCGTTTTAATGGTACACCTCACATTGGAATATTGTTATTAGACTGCACTGAATTTGTACCAAAAGATATTTACTTAATCCAAGATTGATACTACCAACAGAACTTATTAAAAATGGCATTGAAGAAAGTGGAAAATAAGATCGGATCAACCACTGAACCTTGTGGAACATCAAGAAGATTGTATTTCATAATGTCCAAATTGAGATACATTACAGTCTCAAATTGAGAACTGCATTAATAGCATTTAAAAGCTTCTAATAACAGCAACTGACGGCTATGAGTGCATCCAATATAGAAAAGAAGGTCAGCAAAAGATATTGACCAGAAGCTTTTTGGACTATAGACAAATAAAATCATTTAAAGAGTTTTAGAGCTTTGTCATATAGAGCCTTTTTATAAAGCACAAAGTTAGGAGAAAAGGCCCTACGTGCTAATTAACGATTTTTACAAGTTTTAACTAGATAATTATATATTGAAAAGGTGAAAACAAACTTCCTCTTTATTTATAAAATGGCAGGTTCAACGTTGAACACTTGTTTAAAAAAGATATTTCATCCTTTCTAACCATACTCAACATTTTACTATTTGTACAGAAATGCTGCTAGAATAAAAGTGTGATCAGGGCACTACTCTAAGGAATCTATTGGTAATATTCCACCCTGCTTATTCACTGCACAGGGTGTTCAGTATAATTAAATCACTTTATATCAACACATACATATCGTTTTACTTGATAGAACAATACATAACACTTCACTGTAATTGAATTTCACTTTCATTGTAATTGAATTTTTAAGGGTAGAAGACGTACGCTGCATTCAAGAAGAGTATGTCAATATGGTCCGAGATATTGTGTGCTGGCAGGCACAAAGGTTAGCTATCTTCACATCAAATTCGGGAAAAGTCCAACATCATGTGTAGTAGGTCCTCCTGCTATATCAATAGAAATAATAGAGGCTTGCTCTGATATCCTTGCCACAGATATATTTGGTGGTAGTGGAGGAAGGCACTTCTAGCCGCAGGTAAGCTTTTAAGGAGAGACTTTTAAAATAGTGTCATCAGAACATTAAAAAATATTGGAACAGCCAGAGGCAGTAATGTAGAAAACTATGTCAGGACAAAAGCTGAACTGCCATAAACATCAGCAAGCTCAGAAACAGTAACTGGCATTGCGCATAGTTTTTTAAAAAGGGACCAGTGAATCTTTGGTTAATTTGCAATCAATAGGAAATTCCGGCAGTATAAACTTGGCTAAACACATTTGAAGGTATTCCTAGAGAGACTTTCGAAAGATCTATGGAATTCGTATAAAGGTCATGGTGGGCTTGATAACTGGATCCTACTCATATTCGAAAAGCAATCTATTTTTTTCCTTTGTTGTAATAACTTGTCATAAAACACTACAAATTCATACATCACTCGTGAAAGTGCTTTGCATATTATCCTGCATCATGACCCCTCACAAAAATATCAAAAGTATTTTCTACAGGGAGAAGTAACAAATCATATGCCTGCAGCATAATATACCATCTGTACGAACTGCTCTTAAATGCCTAAGCAAACCATTAACATGTGAAATTACTGAAAAGTCTTCAAGCAACCATCGCTTTTATATTTTTAATCAATCATAAATTACATGAACTATCTATCAAGAGCCACCTACGATCCTTCCCTAAAGCTCAACTGGTTAGACAATTTTCTAGCAGCAATTGCAATCGTAGAACATACTATTGCCTCCGAGAATATTGGACGCCAGCCAAAGATAAGAATTGGTTGCCAAGAATCACCATCATTTTCGTATGGTGGAAAAAAAGGAATTTGTTGGACCACTCCGTATATGAATGGCTTCTGCTTTATGTATGGGCAGCGACTTAATTGTCTCCGTCTGGACTGTATCTCTTACGTAATAATAAATTTATAAAATGGGGTTAGGAAATCGGAGGAGAATAAAATCGGAAGAAATTCACCGACAACAACCCACATTCCGATAGGCACCGAAAAATTAAATTTCTTTAACCAAAAATGTCTGAAGTCTAGATTTGGTAGTCTTTTTGGTGATCTCTTTTGTCGCTTACCGCGAAATGTCACTCCTGAAGTAGTGTTCAAGGTGTTTCCAGTTTGAAAAGCTTTAAAGTACCTTTCAATCCGTTCACCTTATAGTAGAATTTTACTTTCCATTAGTGTTGACTCGAGTGTTCGTTCGGTGTATCGAGGCACTTTTCTTGCTTTGCTTGCTCATCTAGTTTAAGGTCGGAGGTAAATGACCGACTTATTACATGTGTGAAACTTGTTCGGTTTTCTTGGGCTCTTTCGTTTTAGACGCGACTTTTGTGAGCATGCAATCGACTTAAATTGATTTTATGAAAAAATGTTCTATTAAAATTCAAAAAGGTGTGTAAAAAGTAGCTATTAGATAAATTGTTCTTAAGTGGATAATATTGTTCTTTTCAATTGTAACATGTTATTATATACGGGGCCCAGATTAAATTTGCAAGTTTTTCTTTTCGGGTAATTCATGACTGTTTAGAATAGGTTAATTAATTGGACAGTTACTTCGACGAATCTGCATTCGTCCAAGAGTTTTGAGTGTACCTGAATATGGTCCCATTTAAGGAAAAGTCGTGCCAAAATATAATTATGACCTAAAATGTGTCAAGAACACCTGAATCTGAAAATATTGAAGTTATTATGGTTTTGGAAATAAAATTGAAACTTTTCAGTGGGAATAAGCTGCCCTTCCTCTTTGCAGTGGAAATAAACTACCCGAAATTATTAAATTGCTTGCAATTTCAAGACTTTTGGAAAAAATTTGGGTAAAAGATTTTGGAAAAACAAGTGATTTTTGACAAACTGAGAACTTTTAAAATTGCTTACACGCATTTCACATCCTCCACGCGCCAAATGGTCATCAAATAATAAAATTTGTTTTGCAATTTTTGACTGCGAATTTTAAATAGGTACCATTACCATTACAAAAGTTGTGAATTACAAAAAAAAACACAAGTTTGTTGCAGGCAAATTTGAACACCACCCAGGTAAATGTGCACTCATATAACGCAAAATATGCGGTAAACCATTATACACTGTTATACACATATAACAGAAAAGCAGTGGACTCAAAGTGGAACAGTAAGAATTACCTGCGATACACGGAAGTGATCATTGTTCAAAATAATATTTGAGATAGGAAATTCCTAATTAAAAACATCGTATTACTTGACATAGAGACAGCCTGTTATAAAAAAAACATTCACTTTTTTAAAAACTTATTACGTTTTTTTTTTAAAATTAAGAGTGGAGCAGAATGCCTAGCAGTAGACAACTTTTATTTTATTGGCCATATCTCAAGTCTGTCTGTGTAACCGCATGGTGTGGTTTTTGAGAAAATGTATTTAATGCCCAAACTCCTCTTTCCCAAAATTTTCTATCGCCTAAGTTGTGCTGTTTCCATTATAGAGTTGTAAGGCTTCAAGTGAAACAAACACGTCTGGTAAATTCGGCTCAACCTGACCATTTGCCTGAGACGAACGGGTTGCTGCTTTAATATGAACAATGTTATTCTCCAAGAGACAATTACTAAATTCTTCAGATGTAAAAGAAATTCCGCGATCATTAATAATTTTATTAGGACGACTGTAAGTATTGAAATAAGACTCCAAACATTTAATGACCATCCGTTCTCGTAGTATTCACAGCATAATTATAGTTTAGTGAATTTGATGAACCTATCCACGACGAGAAAAATATATTTTTTGTTATTTCTGGTAGTCGGTAAGGGCCCATAGTGATCTATGTGCAACACCTTGAATGGTAAATTGCCCTTAGTTATGTTATGTAATGTGCACCCGGTTTTACCAGAGAATGGTTGAAAATAGGCACATTTTAAGCAAGTGTCAATGAAGTTCTTTATCCTTGATTTCATCCCCGGGAACCAGTAGGTTTTCTTAATTTACTCAAAACACTTACCGGCCCCAGCATGACATAGACTTTCGTGATGAGTCTGAATAACACGTTCAATCATTATTTCAGGGACATAAAACATTAAGTTGCCGTTGTCCTTCCTATACATTAAACTGTTAATCAAAGTTTACACTGGACTCTCCTCATTCTCTAACTTGGAGGCAATCCTACTGATAGATGGATCCCGTTTTTGAGCCGCTACAAGTACAAAATCAAACGTGACCTCCTCGACCCTCAAAATCTGGACGCATTTGCGTGATTAATTCTGTTGCCAAGGTAAAATAGGCGGATTTAACATTTTTTTTATTCAATGTAAGTGTCAGAGCTTGGCAATCAGTGATTATTTTAAACTTTATTCTGAGTAAATAAATTCGAAATCGTCTTAATGCGTTTGTGATGGACAATATTTCAACCTCGTAACGTATGATAACACGACTTCACCTCTGTAGCTTTCTTTGAGAAATAAAATATTATCATTTTGTCTTTGCAGCAATATGGCCCCAAAACCAACACTACTTGCATCGCAATGCAATTCTGTATCGCTTGATGGACTATAAATAGATAACACGGGCGCATTCAATAATTTTCTCTTTAATATTTCAAAAGCAGAAACCTCCTCAGGACTGAGATTAAATGTGGCATCCTTTCTTAGAAGAAACGGCAGAATCGCAAAATTCATAATAAATTTCCTAAAATATGAACAGAGTCCAACGCAATGCCATGAACACCTTTAACGTTTCTCAGAATTGGGAAATCACATATAACGCGTAAATTATCTATATTAGGACATATTCCTGCAATATTCACGGTATATCCCAAGTACACTATTTCTTCCTGAAGGAACCTGCACTTATCCAATCTCAACTGGAAAGAATAGTTTTTAATTCTGGCTATTACAATTTCAAGAGTTTTTAAATGATTTTCCAAGGACTCGCTAGCTAAATTAGGTAAATTAGTAATTTATCTAATACGACTATTCAACTAGGGACTTTAGCTCATTGATTGAGCCAGCACCATAGAGAAGGACTTTACTTTGTTCGGGACCTGGAATCCCATCGATGATATACTGAATCAGGTTGGCCTCCGCAATGGTGGCAATCTCTTGCATTACAAGAACGTATCTGTGAAGACTTTCGGACTGTAGTTTTTTATGTGACTTTGAAAAAAAAATCATATTTTCCAATTCCATAGTGACTGATAGAACGATCTTCCATTAAAAGACTTCAGAAAGAATTCTAGCAATCGTTATAGAAATTTTCGTAGGAAATTATTCTAGTATCCTTTTAAGAAGTTTCAATTTTTATCGTATGAGTTATAGTCATATTTTTTTATTACAAAAGTTTACTTCATTCTCCGGAGCTAGGTAGACAATTATTTTATATTGGGTGCAATACGTGGACGGGCACCCATGATATGCAGAAATCTAGCCTATTTAGATTCCCTGTTGCATAACATCCTTAAGCCAATAAGACGGCTCAAAACTCGACACAAGCATAACAATTAAATTGTACCTTAATTAAATGGGAAACTGTTATCGCTTTCCAAATTCACTTAGCACGATTAACACTAAAACCCCCAAGCCCCATCAATCTTTTTTCATCTTTTAAAAGTTGAACTTCATAGCAAAAAGTTCAATACTCGTGTCTACGGTTCAATGGATTTACATAACACGAAAAATGTCTGCAAGCAGTTGTCGCAGAACCCTAGCCAGTTCTCGAATAGCATATACAAGTATTGATTTATTTGTAGTGATCTTTGTAAGGTTTCGCGTTACGCTGGACCGAACCTAAAATTGACATAATATGGGTATGAGCTAATAATAAGCAGTTACGGAACATTAATTATATATTTATAGCCGTTGCGAAATATTAAGCACACTCCCAAGTGTGATTACGAAGGCACCAAGCAGGACAGGATTAAGACCAACAAAATTTTGCAAATTTAAATATTTAAAAGAATGTTTTATTTACCACTAGGCAACACAGGTGAAAATCATAACCCTTGAATTTGGGTGAACGTACCTGAAAAGAAACAGATAAGAAAAAAATTGATTAAAATAAATTTTTAAATAGAATCAGATAAAAAAAAGAAGAAAATTCAATAAAAAGTGCAAATTAAGGTGTGGTCGTCTCAAGTCTTTGCACTTCAATTTGCACCAACACCTGAGTAGATGTTAAGATTGTAGTATAGAATACCATAGAGCCCATACCCTGATAGGAGAAAAGAAGCTGATAATATCGAAGCAATTCGATTAAATTGGTTTTGTACAAAAGGTTGCATGTCAAAAAAGTTTTAATTAAACCAGACAACACGAGAGGGTACAGAATTCGGTTGTCGTGAGGGAGGTGCGCCAAAGTTTAGACTGGGAATCTTGAAGATAGAAAATGGAAGCTGTGGATCGTCTGAGACGAGCACAAATCTCCTAAAAATAAATTATCGAAGAGTTGTAATTGGATGATTAAAGTTCTTTGTTGTTTTGATTTTATTTTAAATTACTGGAGATATTAGAAGGAAATTAAAAAAAATCGATAGAATAATACAAACAAGAAGTATCTGTTTTTGTACATGAGGCCAACCCAACTCGTAACAATTAAGAGAGTCTGCTAGACATACTACAATGTAGATAGGACAAAAGGACGTGAATTCCAATGAGAAAAGGGAAATTTGGTAATCTAAAAACACCTCACGGATACAATTAGTATGGAAAAGCAACCAAGAAAATAGAATTTTATTCAATTATGTAGCATGTATCGTACTTTTAGTCTATTCTTTTCTGTGAGTCTGTGGATGAAGGATAAATGCTGTGTGACTTTTATAACTTTGATAGTAATTAATTGGTATATCTTCTAATCTGACTGCGTTCAAAGAAAAGTGGTAAAAAAATGCCGTTGAAAAGGTTAAAACTTTCTGAATTACAACAGTCAAACCACTTTCCCAAAGCTCATATACCATATCCTTTATGTTTTTATAGCAATAAAGTCAATTATGTCACTGTTACTTTACTGAGATTTTCACATTTTCATTTACCTCGCTTTTCTGAATTCATTCAAAGTATCAGGGTAAAAATAGTTCAGAAATTTGAATTTTTAACTACGGAGTTACTCAAGGTTCTATATGTAGGTCGCTGTTATTTGCCTTATGCATAAATGACAATGCGCATGCAATCAGTCGGCTGCAGGTTGCAAATATATCTTGCTAATATTAAGGTATACGTCAAGTGACCTATGGACTTAATTTAAAAAAGTTTTGCCACCAATATATACAAATAAATAAAATTGAAGTGTCTGTCTGTGATTTCGAAATAACTGCCCTTTCTTAGGCTCATATCATTATTTACACGTTATAAAAACCTAAACATCCATTTTTAAAATTTTTGTCTGTCTGTCTGTTTGTTCGGATTAACCTTCGAAACGGCTGAAACGATTTTGACGTCCCGTCACAGGCAGGTCGAGGACTTTGCAAGGAGTGATATAGGCGGCTTTTTATCCCAGAGATATTTAGGGTTGCTGTGTAAAAATTGAAAAACTGTTTAAATTAGGGGAAAAATTTTAACCGACCCTGTCACGAAGGACCCACCCGTACATAAATAATAAGTAATAATATATAATAGAGTAGCGGGGGATATTATGAAATACCGTTTTGTCTTTCATTAATATTTTCAAAACTATATCGATTTATGAAAAAATGAACCATACTACAATTTTCTCCAAGTGTTTTTTAACATATTCTACGTAATCAAAACAAAACAAAGTTTCTTTGAAAATAAATTTGAAGAATAGTAAATTAAGGCATTTTTGTCGTCGCGAAAAAATGGTAGGGTAATATGGAATAGTATGCGTGGTATAATTATGGAATGTTGTTGATATGATTTCAGGATCACCATCCTTTTGTGTCAGCCGAAAAAGATTAGTTCTCGGAACACTAAAATGTTTGCTGGCCCTTAAATACCTCATTTTACCTTTCCTAACAGCTGATTTTGCTTCTGTCATATTCTTTTCATCACACTTTTTGCGTCCCCTACGTTTTACTTAATCTTGACATTTCTGAGAGGGAAAAATTGCAACTTTTTCCCCTTTAAACTTTTTCATTTTTTATTTTAAATTAGACGAATTATCTTACCTTACCTATCTTTGCAAAATATAGAAAAATATTGAACTGAAACTAAACACTAAAAATGGAACTACTTGCTGAAAAATTCCTCTAGTAACTTGATCACAAATGTCAAAAAATTGGAGGTTATGTCACCCTCAGGAGATTTCGTTTAAGACACCCCCTAATTTGGTATTAAAAGCATCTAATGAAATCCAAAGATATGAATCGCAATGATTTCAAAACTACAATTATTTTGATCGGATGTTCTCAAAAATAGTTAGTACTTTTACTACCACTTATACCCTTGGTACCATTTGATTTCCCTGTTGAGTTTAGGGGATTGCAGATGTTTACTATAAACATATTTCGCAGACAGACGTTAAAGTTGACTGTGATAGACTTGAGTGAGGACTGCTTTTCACGTAGTCAGTTTTACGTAGCTTGAAAGTGAGCTCATTAAGTAGCCTGCTTATCCTGGTACCGGAAAGAAAAATTCAAAACGTGAGAATCGTAGAATTAAAACTTTTAATTATAGTATTAGTATTAGACATTTACGAACATATTTCGAATTCACGCAGACGAAGTTTCGGGCAACAGCTAGTGAATAAATAAATTTTAAAAGTCCTCTAGTCGATTAAAAGCAACGCCCTTCCTTACTAATATCTCAATTCATTAATATTAGGACTTAGGGGTGTACATGATAGAAGTAAAAATTTAATAAAAACAGTCTTTGTGTTTCCATTATACAATTATACGTTATTATACACTAGTCCGCTAAAACTGTGTACAAAAGCTGTGTTCTTTTGGGCAACAGAGTTATGAAAGCTAAAAAGAACGGTTGGAATCCATGGAGTATATGGATAATTCTTCTTCTTATCTTTTCCTCTTTTTAAGCAAACCCGAGATAAGTAAAGACCGTTATTAACTTGAAATTTATCTTAATGTCAGTTTTGCCCACATTAGCGCATATTTTAATTGCTATGATGAGCAAGATCAACTTTTCAACACAAAAACTTTCAATAAGCGCCATCTATTTCCCCGTAGAAGACTTAAATAATCCAGTAAGCTTTTTAACTCGGTTAAATAACCGAGTTAATTTAACACGGTTAATGTATGACAACTCTGTACTCTGCTGCCAAAAGAACGCAGCTAAAGTCACAACAAAGCCAAATACAAAAATAGAATAGAATAGAATTTTTGGAAATGCGAAAACAAGGGCTCGTTCGCAATGGCTAGTAAACAAACACATGTCTTTTAACACATTGTCGAAACACGAAAATTCTCGTGTTCACAAACATACAAATAGCCGCTGTTGAAATACTGCTGGTCCGTAATGTATTAATGGATTTATGAATTTATAAAACATAAAAAAACATTAATCAAAATGGTTGTCCAAGATGTCTGAATACAGTAGAAATTCCACAATGAAATCCAATCCAAGCTACAGATTTGGTACAATTTCCATCACATTCCGGCCAATTTATTGGTCACTTTTTTATCATTTCATTTTATTCGACCGCGTTGATCGATAAGCTCTAAAGAATTCTATTATTCCATTCGTAAAATGCTTTGCATAACAAGCAACGCTTCATGACTTTCAAAATGTAGCTAAATAGAATCGGCTACTTAATTCCTTTCATCAAGATTTAATGAGCAAAAATATGTAGGATAGTAAGCGCAATAACGTCTTTTTTATTAAAACATGTCCGATCTCCAGCAACACTTTATTAGAAATGTATAACTACTGGCAATGACATTCTGTTTGAGAATAAAATAAACCCCTCGAGATCCACCCGCATATACAAATAAAATCATGGGATCTTGAAAAAAATGAAATCAGTAAGAAAAAATTTATTTCGCAACAAAATCGAATTACTTAAGGTATCTAAAATTTACAAAATTTCACCCAATTCGATTTAGGTTTGAGTTTTCTATGGAATAATTTCCAAATCTCCTAAAAATAGGAGATCAATTTATTTTCAGGTATATCAGATTAAATAATAAGCCCAACCGTACAGAGCAGAATATTAGAAGCCGAAAAAA
>QYTT01079785.1:0-27975 GCA_006980735.1 Dasypogon diadema | reverse complement strand
TTTTTAGGCAATCTATGCCAGACATGAGCACAGGATTGGTGCTGGATTTTGCCAGCAGCTCTGTGCAAATATTGCAACCGAAAAGTACCATTCTTATCACAAAATAATGCAAAAAAATCACGATAAATAATTTTACACAGAACTGAAGATGTACACAATAAATAGAGTATGCGGCAATCGCTATCAATCAAACAAGAAAAATTAATGCTGGTCTGGTGGCGTCTTCAATGTTTTGTGTTTGGGACTCTGCTCTGCTCAGTTCTATTTAAAGAAGAAGAAGAAAAATTCTTGAAAAATTAATGACGAATTTCACCACTAGGCGGCTCTTTCATCGGTAACGTGATTAAAGCATAGACTACATTTCGCATTTATGAAACTAACATTTTGTTCAAGTTAGTTATTAAGTTCTGTAAACTGAAATAACAACAAAAATATATTTTTACGGCAGTTAAGCAATAATCATTCAATAATTTATTTTATAATTCGCTTTTACTGTAGAAGAAGAGGCAAAGTGCATTAAATGTTATTTATAACAAAAGTTTCATCTTTGCAATTGTGTATGAAATAACATGTCCTGACGGACGAGCTCTACTCTAAAAAAAAGTCGTTTTAATCATTTGTATTTTTATTTTTCACTTCCTAACTATAAATTGGATTGCTTCGGAACAATTGAATCATTCAGCCAGATTATTCAGACACATTCTTTTTGTAGTTTTGATTTTTTTCCTAATTATTTTTCGTTGTGACATTCCTTGAAGAAAATTTAATTTTTCGTTTTTTATTATATATCCTATGTACTACTTATTTTCTAATTTTATATCACTGCAGAATATAACAGCGGCGGAGCATAATGCAATTACTGTTGCATTTGAAAATTGCAAGTGATTAGGTGCAGACAGAAAACTTTTATAGTCATTCAATCAGTGAATTCACCAATAGAGGATATTCACCGTTATATTATTTTTCTATAACTGTGTGTATCCGAGGATCTTCAATTCGAATTCAAGATAGGTACCAATTGGAGAAAATGCGCATTGAAAACGTCGTGTCTATAAACGGGGAGAGACGGTCCTGAGAAAATCCGAAATGAAATGAGATCGGAGCTTCGATCCCAATTATTAAGCGATTAAGCGCAGCGCTATTCGAGAAATAACCCAAGTTAGTGAACAAAAGAGTAGTCTTATTTCATCAAGACAACGCTCGCCTTATATATCAAAAGTGACGATGGAAAGAATACGTTGATTCGAATGGGAAAGGATGCTTCTCCCAGCTAATTGAACAGAATTTGGACCATCAGATTATTACCTATTCCATAGTGTATAAGGCGATAAACAATAGAAGACGTCAAAACCGCTTTTAAAATGTTTCATCCCAAAGCCAAACGCCTTCTACAAGAAAAGTATTGAAAATTGGTTGTGAGTGGCATCGCAAATACAATTCACTTTGCACTTATATCAAGGTGGGATATTTATTTCCATCCACTCCTCGAAGCTGCATATGACCATTTTCACTCCCTCCATAGGTGTCATCCCTCCGTGACATCCCGGTCTGGTGTCGTCACCATGCACGGTCCTAGATCTATCCGAAACATAGTAGGGCTAAATCGTAAAAAAATAATATCGCGTCCTTGCTCCAAACAATTGATTTTAGAGATATTCGTCTCGCAATTAGAGCTTTCTTTTAGATATTTTTCAATGCGCCCCTGCCTAAAATTTGAAATATCCATCGCATTGACAAAAAGGTATGAAATATAAGCAAAATTTTAAAACTTTGGATTACGAATGTAAAAATTAGGCAAGCAAGAAATGCTTAAAATAATCTTAAATGCAAACATATTTTGCGACAATCTGGGAGAGGAGACGGTTGTCAAAAGTAGAAAGCAATGCCACACCTGTTAAACTTATAAAAGTATTTTGCACACTAAACTCCCCGTGTTGTAATTTACCTTACTACAGATTTCATTAAATGGCAGTCCACTGCTCGTCGGCTGATCAATTTGACCTTCCATAAACTCCGTCCACAATGTCCCAACTTGCCCTCCCATCGATAGAAACAAGAGCTACAAATGACTGGGGTTTCTAGAATTGGAATCGAAGAAGAGAACAATTTCTAAAAATATTTTTATTTAGCATTCATTTTAACAATGTCATTTTCTACTAAAAGTCCAGATTTTCGTAACTTTTTGTCGAATGTTTTGTTTAGCTTCCATGGTATTGTGTCTAGTTGGTAGCGGGCCTTGTACTTCTTCAATACTTTTGCCTTGAGTTTCTCTAAACTAATTTCTTCGTTATGCTTACCTACAATGTTAAAGATTACCTCCATCCAGTCAAATCCACTGACTTTAAATTTGTGCGGTTTTGCGAGACAAGTTTCATCTGCATCGTTATCCGGTTTCTTAATTTTACTGGGTGGTTCGTCCTGTTTTTCCGCAACGTCGTTCTTCGTGTCTTCGATTTCCCTCTTCGATTTCTTTGATTTCTTAGGCATCTGCTCGCTATTTTCCACATTACCATTTGTGCTTAATGTGATTTCAGTAGCTTCCTGGGGATCCTTAATTTTCTCTGGACTGGATTTCTCCTCATCTTCTACATTAGCTAGTGATTCCGTTCTACCATTCTCAGCTTTCTTTTTTGACTTTTTTGATTTTTTAGGAGACTCCTCGCTAGTCTCCATATTACCATTTGTGCTTGATATGATTTCACTTCCATTCTGTGAACCGTTTTCGCCTACAGTCTCCCTGCTTTTCCTTGGACTGGATTTCTCCTCACCTTCAACATTAGCAGGTGATTCCGTTCCAAGATTCTCCGCGTCTTTGGCTTTCTTTTTTGACTTCTTCGATTTCTTAGATAACTGCTCGCTAGTCTCCATATTACCGTTTGTGGTTAATGCAATATCAGCAGCCTCCTGTGGACTATTTTCATCTACGGTTGTCTTGCTTGTCTTGCTTTTCTTCTTTTTCTTCTTAGGAGGCTCATCTGGATTTTGATCAGAAATATCAACCACCTCGTTTGACTCCTCTAAAACCTTCTTTTTATTTTTCTTCTTTTCCCTTTCAGAATTATCTTTATCGCCTTCCTCTACATGCTGTCCGTTTTCCTGAATCTCCTGAGTTTCGTTGTTGTCATTTTCTCCAGGTTTATCAGTCCCATTTTCCGACTTCTTCAATTCCGTCGACCGGGCACCCTTTAATTTCTCTAACGCCTTTTCCAAAACATTCCAAACTTCTTCGGCTTGCTGCTTCCTAATGCGCATACTATTGCTAACGAAATTCTCGAATTTAGCCTTCTTCCTGGGCACGTTGTCGTAGGTCTGCAATCTCTGAAAAATTCCTCTGACGGCCGGTGTAACCTCGTATTCAGTTGTCGATAAAATTGACCGGACAATTTCCAGCCAACTTTCCTGCTTTTTTAGACCAGAATTCTTCGATTCCTTTGGAACGTAATCCTTGCCGGAATATTTTTCAGCCTCAGAAATGCATTTCGTATGGCTAACAAAATCCTCCCGGAAATCTTTCAGGCAGTCCATACAAGACACGAACACTGGATTTCTGCTGCACTTTGTGTTGTAGTGCTTTTCAACTGCAGGTTTCTTCACGGAATCTCCGCAATGATTACAAGTGAAAAACACCATGTTTATCACAAAACAACCTAGAAAATCGCGATAAAAGAACACTTCTAGAAAACGCACAATTCCCAATTCTCTAACAACTTGGACGACACAGCAAACACGTGAAATTTGCCGAGAGCAATCAACTGATGTCACATTTCACTACCAGGTCGCTCTGTAATCAGTAAAGTGATTAAAATGTTTGTCAATAAATTAAAATTTTGAATTTACGCATTTTAAGATTTTATTGCTATTTTCTTCATTTTGCAGTGTAAAGGTGCACTAAATAGTAATAGCAAATTTATATGTTAATTCCCTTCTGCAATCTGGCGAAAAAAGGGTATTTGAGCCGTTTTTATTGAAAGTGACCTAAGTCACTGCTGCAAAAATGGATCTTAAAGGAATCTAAATATATTTCTACTGAAATACTGGGCTCGTTTAAAATGCTTAAATATTACTATTAACTATGTACATATTTGTTTGCAATTATACGAAGTAACTTCTTTTGACTTCATATTTAAAATTTGCTGTTGTTCAAACATTCCGCTAAGTTATTCAAAGGTTTAAATCGGCATCTACCAATCCAATGGTCAAGGATTATCTGCTGACAACAGAATAATTACTCTAGGTGACTGGATTTTGCGATAATTAAAAGGTGTTGTGGCGGTAGAGGTGTGTGTGGCGCCCCCAATTCTTCGTATTATATAAATACATACAATTTTATAGGATAGTTAATTGTAAGAGTAAATATTGCAAATAAATATATTTATATATTACGAAAAGTTATGGGTGCTGCAGTTCCGCAAAACTATGCACCAGCCACCGTTGTTGTATAATCAAGTAGGGACACTACTCGGTGAGCTTGAGGACTGTAATCTCTTCCCATCATCTTCTGGGACGATGAAGTTTTTTATGCCAATAATTTAGAATCGTTAAAATAAATGTTTCAAAAATCTACCATCATTGAAATTTTCCGTTGCTCCAATTACGCTAGTAATTGGAGACATAAGGACCCTTTTGGGCACCTTTTACGACAAACAGGGCAGAGTAAGACACTTGCTACTTTTGATACCAAAATAATGTTTTAAACTTCGGATTTTCATTTTGATGAATAATGTAAAGGCATTTTTTTTATGTTACTAAAAACTTCCAACATTACCCGTATATTAAAAAAAGTTTCATACTAAGCATTTAACATGAGAGGTATTCGCGTGAAGAATAATGTACAAAGTAATTGTATAATAGATTAAATTAATATTTCATCCTGCAGTCTTAAAACGACGAAATTATCCGCTCATAAATCACCGCCTTTAATAGACAGTCAAGGAATTTTCGAAAAGCGTCGTTAGGTCTTCCCGTGTTTGTTCCCTTGGTGCTAGTTTTGTAATTCTTTCCTAAAATTAAAAGAAAGAGAAAGAAACAGTTAAAGTTACAAAGAATACAGATTTATGCCTATTTACTTGAGGGAGAGTGCCTTCAACCAAGTTAGGTATATCACTTGTATTGAAGCCCAATTCAGTCAACCCATTTTCAATTTTAAGTTCTTGCATATAACCCCGGATAGTGTCCGCCAAAATTTTTCCTGCATCTGATTGTCTTGCCTAAAAATTTTAAAATCGAAACAGAATGAAAATTTCCAAATAACATCAAAAAGAACAGACATTAGTAATGTCTCTTCCCAAAAGTTTAGCTGCTTCCAGGTGTCGTTCGGGGCAGGCAGGTGCGGTAAACTCAAAAACTGCCGGTGCACTAATAACAACCGATAATCCATGTGGAATTATTGGATGGTCTTGATCGTATCCCTGTGGAAGGAAGAATTTGACATTCCCTGAAATCGGATAGGATAACCCATGACAGAGATGAACTCCAGCATTTCCAAATCCCACTCCAGCCATTGTAGATGCCAAATGCATTTTAGAACGAGCCTTCAGATTATCTGGCTGATAGACTGCTGGCACGAAATGATCTTTTATAGTATGTAAAGCAAATCGAGCCCATACATCTGAAATGGGGTTTCGACCTTGGTAAGGCGGTCTGAATTTTGGATTTTCCGGTGCCATTCCTCTTTCTGTAAAAGGAATTGCAGTGAAGCTTTCTAGTGCGTGGCAAAATACATCAAAACCACAGTATGCAACTACCCGTTCCGGCAGCGATAATGTGTGAAGCGGATCAATTAGACCTGTGGTTAGTACAGTTGTTAATTGTATTTATTATAAATTGCATTTTACACATGTACCCAGTTGTGGACGTAGCAGTTTACTGGAAATTCCTGTTTTAACATGCAATTCTTGGTAATCAAATATAGCAACTCCGGTTGTTTCAGATCCAGTCCCCGAAGTGGTTGGTATTGCTATCATTGGTTTTAGATTTGGCTTCACCTATTTGCCACAAAAAAATATAGATTAAAAGTAATCCTATTTGTTTAAACACAAAAATCTCTACTTCCTTTGCTTTTCCGATTGGCGCATTAACATAGTCCAGAAATTCAGCATCTGGATTGCTAGCAAACAAGTTAGCTGCCTTGCAAGTGTCTATAGCAGAGCCGCCTCCAATTGCCACGAAGGCGTCAAATTCTTTGGATTTGGCAAAGTTTGCTGCATCCCAGAGGCTAAAAGAATAAATAAGATTTTGTCTAAATATTTTCAGTTTAAAATTATGACCTTGCACCTTTCATCCGTCGGTTCGACTCTTGTCTTATCGTAAACATCGAAATTAATCTGCTCAACCACCATCGAGTCCAGAGCTCTTTTAACGGTCTCCAGCTTGATCACATTATTATCGGTGATAACGCATACATTTTTAGCTCCCAGATTAATCAGATCTCCACCTATCTCTGCAGATACACCGGGCCCAAAACGAACCGTTGACGATGACATCTGGGCATAGCGTCCAACAAAACAGATATGACTTGGAAAACTGAGTTACTTACTTCAAAAGCGTACTCCTTCCTTGGAAAACTACTTACAAAGGTGTAGCCTTGTGAGTGCGCCGGGCATTTACATCTACATTATATTTTTTGAGCAATTAATACACAACAAATTTAAGAAATTACGTGGAATTGGCAATAGCTGCCATAAGATGCAACACATTTCGCCTTGGAATCATTGTGGCCTTTGGAATTTATACCCGCTCTAGCAGAAGTAATCGTTTCCAACCGAACCGAACAGATATCTTCAACTAAACAGAGAATCTATAGTGACTTATGCCACTCTGTTGTGTGGCCCACTCTATATGAGTATTATCATTATCAAGTGATATTTATTGAGCATATCTTTCATATGTGTGCAGAGAGATAGAAATTTTATGGTTAATAAATTTAACTTTCTCTCAGTGCTCTGAGCTTTTTGTGAGACAGCAAGTAGGAACATGTTTATGAATGAATTGCGGTGTTTTTGTTTACACAAATGTATTTATTTCACGTGGTATACGTGGAGAAATTTCCTAATAAGTAAACAAAATGGGATATGAACTAAAAATCTTATATTTTCTTCAATTTAGAGTGCAGTGGGCGTTTTACCCACAAGTAATGTCTTTTTTCTGTAAAAGTACAAATTCAGTTTTTTTAACCAGTTTCCTATGACCTACTCCCATCTAGTCATCAGCTTTTATCTTCCACCTTTAAACTATTCTGGATTTTTGGATTCAAAAAACTCAACCATTACTTTTTTGACCACTTCATAAGAATTGAATTTTTTCTGTCTAGAAAGTGCCGCAAGGATTTGAAAAGATGATAATCAAATGGGGCCAGGTCTGGTGAATAGAATGGAGGAGAATTTCCCATCCTAGTTCCCCAATTTTTTGTTGTATAATTCTCGCAGCATGTTGTCTTGCGTTATCATGTTGGAGGATAACATCTTTTCTGCTAGTCAAAGCATGCTGTAATGGTCACTTTCAATCGATCAAGTTGACCACAATAAATGTCCGCAGTAACGGTTTGGCCAACATTAATCAGTTCAAAGTGAACCACACCATGGTGGAATATCCAACATCAAGAAGGATTTTACTTCTTTGAGTATTGCATTTGCAGTTTTTCTTCACAGTAGAAAAAAGTAGACCCACGGGAGTCATGACCGCCTCAAAATTGCGGTTTTGCTTAATTTTTTCATGCAGTTGAAAACCAAAAAACTCAATTTTTAAGCATTCACCAATTAATTTCAATCCAGTTTTAATCTGCCATATTGGTAAATTTATTTAAATTTAATTTTTTAATACCATCCTCCAGTATCTAAGTCAGTTAAACATAAATTATTTTTGCTGTAAATGTTACCCAAAAAGACCAATAACTAAATAAAATAATTACGCTGTAAATTAATATATTCAGCAAAACTATGAAAAAAATTCATTAAACTGGAATTAAAAGAAATAAATTGCAATAAAGAGAAATTTTTCAAATTGGTTTTTTTTCAACAATATTAACTACAACAGTGCTTAGGTTCCATTTTTTATTTTTATTATTTTTCAAAATACTTTTTACAATATTTAACACAATTTTCCATTCTCTCAAGTCATTCTTCAAAACCCAAACATGACGAGTCACCTTTTAAACCGGCTTCTAACCACTTAGCTTGGAAATTAATCTAGGAATACTGGAGAAAAAGCGTCTATTTAATTTTCCACTAATTAATTAAGGGATATTTTGAATAAAATAGTAAAATGAAATATTTATTATTTTTGTTTTTAATTATAGAAACATAAAAATGCATCGCAATGATTAAATATCGGGTACCGAGCTTCAGTAGATAGGAATAACGACGCAATATTTAATTTTGTGGGTAGTGTCTACTACCTATCTTTATTTTAATCTTGATTATAAAGTTATCGATTGAAGAAATGATAAATGATTAATAGCCAAGTCAACATGTTGTATTTGTCGATTGCTTTCCTTCGAGGTAATACTTCTTCCTCCACTATCCTTCCATTTTTTTGGAAAATGGGTATCCTTATTCTCCCCACCGAATTTACACTTTTTTTTTAACAATACTAATAAAGTTGGTTATTTACGAAAAGGAACTTCAGCCTCCTGGTGGTAAAAAGTGGCAATGTTTTCGAAATCCTAACTTGGAGAACTTGCATTTTCTGTATAGCACGTTTTTCATCCTTTTATATCCTGGGACGGACCTTCCTCGTTCTAGAGGTGACAAATAATAATGTTCCCAAATTTATGAAGTGGATATCTTGCGTTTTTTTGAATAGCACCTTTTTCGTCCTTTTTGGTTGTGAGAAGGACCTTCCTCGTCCTGGAGTTGAAAAATGGTAATGTTCCTGAATTTCTGAAGTGGAAAATTTGCGTTTTTTGAATAGCACCTTTTTGTCTTTTTTGGTTCTGAGAAGGACCCCCCGCACCCGCCTACAACCCGTCTCTGTATATAAATTCGAAAATTACGCATTTTAACGATATTCAGAAAAATGAAAAAGGTTGTTATAAGGTTTCTTGCAGAAGAAAAACGAATATGCCATTTAATAGCACTCAGCAAGAGCTTTAATTTGATATCACACACCGCCCAAATTGGAGAACCCCAAGGGGGGTAGTTACCACCCCCACCTCAAAACCCCCAAAAACGTAAATTTTTTTTACCCAATCGGAAAGCTCCCCTATTCACTCATTCTAAATCAAAAAACCTCATGAAAATCCATTCACGTTTACTACCCTAAAACTTTTCCCAAAATTTCACATTTTCATCACGAACGGCACCCTTACGCACAAAGTTATTTAGTCAAGGATTACTGAGTAGATAAAAGTTATTTAAAAATGTTTTCTATCGTCGATCTACAAAGATATACCTGTTGCCTTCGAAATCATCTTCATATCACAACAAATCAGATTTTTGATATTTATCCTCTCCAGGGGAACGGATAAGTCGAGCGAATTACAAGCAATTAACAATATCAAAATTTCATTTGCCTCTCGTCCTTCTTGGATTAAGAATTGCTTTCAAGGAAGACTTAGATACATCTTCAGCGAAAATCACCTATGGTTCCAAGTTTAGAATATTTGGGGATATGCACAAAATCAGCGGGAAGTCAAAACAAACACTTCACGATGTCAACCTGAGACGCTTCCAGAGTTAAAGATATTTTTCAGAGAGATTTATCCTTAAATTCCTACTTTTTCATGGGAAACGATTTCATCAAGACGAAATTAAAATCGCAGCGCCATAAAATCCTATATAATAGAGGAGCGTTGATGTAAGGAGGATGTTGCAATAAATAAATAAATTGACTGGTTGGAGCCAGACCCCATTCTAATCAGAGATATTCCGCCTTATCATCGTTGAAGCATTGGAAACAGATTAAGCAGACAGTAAATAGGATTGTTCCCAGTGTAATTTTGTAACTTACTTATTTAGTTCATGTATTCAAATCAAGGTAAATAATAGTAAGGGAAACACACAATTCTGGAAGCTAAATTTTATTGATCTCTCTTAAAACAATAGTTTCGCGAACAATTTCATATTTAAATTTAGTGAGCCCTAGAATTCTTGGAACTCAACCTTTAGCCATGGCACATTTCTAATAACAGTAATATTCCAGACGTGCATCGCCGATTGTTTTATTCTTAAAATTAATTAAACAAATTTACAAATAAGTAATTGTATTGTTCAGAAAATTAAAAGTACGCTTGTTCATTCAAAGAACATAAATTTACAACAATAATAATTTTCTTGGGAATGCGAAATTAAGAGTGTTGGAATGATCTTGGTATTTATTGGGGTCACATCATCTGAAGCATCTAATAACATTTATTTCTACTATTAATAAAATTTTTTTTACTTAATAGCTGCACTTACATTACAATATAATTGTTTTCAATACAATAAATAAATCTAAGTATGTATGGGAACAAAAAATAATACTAAAATGCAAAGTTGTGATTAGTTAAAAAAAATTGTTCTGTAAAATAATTGTTTTGTATTTAAATTAAATTTACTGCCTTTATTAATACGAAAAATGGGATATAAAGATAAAACGTTGTCTTACATATTTGTAATCCTTTTGATTTCAATTGAAAACTTTCAAATTTCAGCCATTCTTAGTGCACAATTTCAGTATTTATTGTTGCCATAATTACTTAGATTTAAAATTAGTGTTAATACAAATTTTAAGTACATCTCTACTGTATCTATACGGCGTTAATGCCGGCAGCAGGAAGTTCATAAAAGCACTTAATTTTTCTGCGAACAAAATTTCTTTATTTTTATTTTTTTTTTGGTTTAATTCCAGTTGAACACTAAAGGAAGATCCATCGAAATTAACAATTGTATCCTGTTTCTGTTCGAAAGACCTTCGACTATATTGCTAAAATTAATTTTGTAAAGTATTAACTATTAGAAATGTTTCCTCTTGGTATTCCTTTCTCCGGCCCATCTTTTAAAATTAGTTGTGAAAAATTCATACCTTGAAATGTGTCTCAGCTTTTCTGCTGACTACCAATTCTAAAACAGCAGGGATCTTTTTTTTAAAAAAAATACAAAAAAATACATTCCCATGATTGTACGTTTTTATGAAAATCCTGCGGTTGGATGTAGTGAATTAGTAAAAAACTGTTCAACTCATACTGTAACCTTACTTTTATTAAGTGGAATTATGTATTTTAAACTTGATTAATGCGTGCATATCGATGAACTTTTGGAGTTTTTGGAGTTATATCTTCGGACAGCTTTTGATAAACAATTGAATTTTTAGATGCTAGAATGGCCTGACGATATCTTTCTCCACGTTTTCTCATTAATAATGAGACAATCTTGGCAATAACCAAAAGAATAATTACTACACCAAAGATAATAGTTAGCATTGGCCAAATGAATCGATAACTTGTGTAGTAGAATTTTTCATGTTCGATAACTATTCCTTCTTCATCATCGTTAGATAGTTTTCCTGAAAGTAAAGGTAAATTTTGAAAATAAATTATAGATGTAATTAAATGAAAATTAAAATGACATTTTATCAAAAAGGAAAACAGTTTAAAATGGTTGCTCCAAAACAAGGCGACGAAATTTACAATTAGCAGAAAGGTAGAAATAATAGTAGATAAAAAACAATGGAAACAAATAAGTGAGGAATGTGGAATTATAAACACAGCTTTAGAATTACAAATCTCTATATCATTTTGTATGTTTCAAATTTGGGACACAATAATTAGGATACCTGTTTAATTTTGATCTCATACCTGTGCTTTTTGTCATTATAGTTTGTCGGTATCACAGAAAAATTGTTGTTGTTATTTTTACTTGAAAGTTTGTATGGAAAAAAGAAAACAGTGAGTTTGAATGCGTTCTGTTCACTTTTGTTGGTGAAATACAAGAATTAAGAAGAATTGTGTGTTTTGTGAAACTTTCTTGACTATTGTGGTCGGTAGAAAAAATGTCAATCTCAGATAGAGCCGGAAATATAATAAAATTTGCTTTTATCAGGGCTGGCCAGAAAAATCTTCCTCTAATTTGAATAAGGGAAGAAATGGTTGAAGTACTTAAAGAAATTTAGTTTAAAGTATTAAAAGATTTCTGTTACGTTGGGCCATAGTAAAACAGTAAACTGTCTGCTTAAGATGAAAGTATCTAAAATATAACCGATGTCCATAAATAAATCATATCCAACGCAGAAATATTTGGCATACGAAGATGGTTTTAGTGATATCATCCATTTTAAAGCTTTGCAAAAAAATGTGACCCACTGTACTGAAAACTGTTTCTGGTTGTTTTCATCTCAGTAAATTTTGAACAATATCGCCAAAAGATATGGAGACTATTAATCTAAGCTAAGCCAAACCACTGTATAAATCACAAATTTGATTAAAACATTTATGAGATATATAGAAGAATGGTCTATATTAAAAGGACGCGGTAATTTGTGCAATGATAGCTTCTAATCCAAAGAAATCTCAATAGTATGATAGAATAGGGAGTTTCGGAAGCGTTTTCTACCTAAACCAACAGGTACCAACCATAATGACAAAAATTTACCGAGTAGAAAACACATTTACAAAACTTGACTCAGTTATTATGTTTTTCAAAAATGTCAAAAAGGCACAAAAACTTACCCCTGAGGAATTTATCCTCAATTTCTTTAATACTGTTGATTTCTTCAGCGAATAATCCTTTATCCTTAATTATTGGTTGATTTTCATTCAAATCAACATCTCCATCTTGATCATCTTCATCATAAATATATTCATCACCATCTTCTTCAGCCTGATCCTCATTATTATCATCGACATCTTCACCAAGACTTGTGTCTTCTTCAATATCTTCTTTAGCTTCATTCAAAATCTTCTTGTTAATTTCAGTTGGAAGTATCACTTTTTCCGTGCTGGTAATTTCTTGTGGTGCTTTGAATGTGTCAGAGGCTCGCTTGCATACAGTTCTTGCAAGATCATCCCATGTTTGAGCAGTTCTTGTGCTCAGCGTAAATGAGTCATCTAAAGTCAAACTTGTTGGAACCTTGCCAGAAGCAATATTCTTACGGCCTAAGTATTTCATCAGTTCCCTAAATTCTTCGTTACATTTGAGCGGATTGTTGGAAATGTCCAGAGTTTTCAGGTCCCTGAAGTGACGAATATCATCTTTAGATACTTTTCGGATTTGATTCAAAGATGCGTTGAAGTATTGTAACGATTCATAGAATTTGATTCTAGAATCCACGCCATAGTAGTTGTCCGCAAGCAGGGTGTGTAGTTCGCATTCACTCACATCTAACTCTTTCAAGTTGTTTAGTGGCAGGAATAGTTTGGCAGATAGTTTCCTTATTGGATTTCCAGCAAGATTTAACTTGGAGAGTTGACGGTTATGCAAGAACAAGAGATCATCAAGCTTCACAATCAGATTGTTGCTTAGATCCAATTCGGTAAGCTTGTCCAGATACATAAATGTTCCCTTATCCAAGTTGTTAATATTATTCCAAGCCAGTTTTAATGTCGTTAAATGTGGCATAGTGGAAAATGTTTTGTGTCCTAAAGCACCAATTGCGCAGTTCGAAATATCAAAAAGATACACATTGAATTCTCCAGTGTAACTTTGGAAGCCATCAGGAGGTAGCTGAGTAAGACGTGGATTATCATTTAAACGGATCACATCTAGCTCAGGATTTTTGAAGAATTGATGTGAAGAGACTTGATTCAGATCGTTGATAGAAAGATCGATAAATCGCAGATTCCGTTGAGATTGGAATGACTCCGGTTGAATTTTACTTAATCCATTTCCTTTCAAATTCAAATTAGTCAATCCTTCCATTTTGCTGAACATCTGATAGTTAACTTCTTTAATGGAACAGAAGCTGAGATCCAGATTCTGCAGATCAGGTGTCCCGAACTTCAGATCGCTTGTTATGTCGTTGTACTTCAAATGAAGAATGGCCAAAGCCGTTCTATTGAAAATATTTTCTGGAAGACTGACAATTGAATTGTAAGATAAATCCAATTCTTCAATGCTTTCCACCGAATGGAAAAGTTTTTCCGGTAGAGTCTTCAAATTATTTTGAGCTAAACTGACATAAACAATATTGCTCAGTTCTGTAAATGCTGTTGGTAGAAGCTCCTTCAGGTTGTTATTGGACAAATCAAGCTCCTCAATGCTTTCAGACTGTTTTCAAAAATAAAATTACATTAACATGGTATAAAAATTCCAATCCACTAATGACATACCTTCAGCAGATAGTGTGAACTGGGCACATCCTTACGTGAAATTTCGCTCAAATCATTACCGGAAATTGTGAGAAGGCGTAATCTTTTATTTTGAGCAAATGTATCGGGATTTATTGATGTTAATCCTACACTGGTTAGATTTACGGAATAGAGTTCCGGAAGTCCATGGAATGCAGTAGGATGGATATATTCAATTGTGCAGTTTGATATTTTGATGGAAGATACATGTTTCAAGCCAATTTTCAAAAAGAATTCAGGTCCCAACAGTATTGGATATTTCGGTCCAATATCTACTACAACGAGATCTGTAATATCTGAACCGAATTTTTGTACATCGGCATCCAATCTGTATATAAGACGTATATTAATGTATAAAATTATTATGTATTCGGCAAAACATGCTTACCTGCTGCAGGTCGCCACAAGATAGCTGTTAACGTTTCTTTCACAAATACAATCTCTGGGACAAGGGACATTTTCATTAAAAACAATTTCCTCTTCATCCTCGATGTCATCGATACTTTCGTCGTCATCATCACTGTTATCAGTACTTTGGGTATTGTGTTCTTCTTTGGCAGGTTCGTTCTAAATTAAAGAAAGTGATAGAAGGAATAAAATTTAAAGTAATTGAAATACTTAAGCAGTGATCATTATAAAAATTTAAATTTATTTAGGAGCTTCATCGATCTATTAAAAGTCATAGCTGCACATGACAGAATCACTTCTTTCTTGGAAACTGTTGCATATTCATTTTTACGATACAATAAAGCTCAGGGAATACCCTATCATGCTATAGCACATAGGAATGTAGCGTAGGCGAGAAAGGGATTTGAATGTTGAAGGTGTAGGCGAACATCCTGTTTGAATAGCTGCAGTTAGTAGTCCTAGAGGAAAACAGGAGATGGTGGTTTGTTCCACATTCGATAGTTCTGTTCCAGAAGGATTCACTGAATTTCACTGTTGTACCCCTGTCTTTTCTCAAGGACAAAAGGATAGACATCTCGATGCGATGGGTGTCACGCATAGGGATTGATCTATAAGGAATCAGACCAGAAATTTCGTTGGAGCAATGTAGAAATAAAAGAGCGTAAGAGAAGAAACACTACGTCGGTGCTCTAGAAAATCGATATTAGAGGTAATCGTTTCGTCGCCAATGAGATTAAATACTTTCTTTTGGACCTTATCCAACACACACAATGCGTTACGTTCTGCTCCTGCCCAAATCTGTCAGAAGGGAGAAGGTATATAAAAGGTGGTGAAACTAATTTTAACAGACTTTAAATTTAACAGACTCTAGGACTCTCCAACTAAATAAGATATACTTAAGACTCCCGGTCCTCCATTTTACGATGCACAACTTCTTAAACAGAATCGTTACTATAGAGAGAGGGGCACTAAACGAAGATCCTGACACATTTATTGCCATTGTCTCTTGACAAAAAGATAATATTTAGGGCACTATTTCCTTGGCGGACTGCATTAAGCAGGTGAAGCACAGTGAAAACGCATTCTGGGGTTTGCCAGGTCGACAGACTGGTTAGACCGCTGGCAATAATTGTCCACATTCCTGGTTATTCTTCTTGGGCTGATGAATAATGAACCTACTACTGGCCTGCGTTCGAGGAATTGTCGAAAGGTTTTAATTAAAGTTTTGTAATTTATAGGATTGGAATCCTATTATATTTGGATGTATATTTTTACTTTGAAGAAAGTATTTTTATATAAAGCCCAGAAATAAATCACAATTCCAGGCATCAATCAGTTTTTCCAAACATATTATATCTATGTAAGTGCACTATATACTATTATTCAAGCTCTTTCGCTTACCTTATCATCACCTTTAATAGGCTTTAACGTTTCGTCAGATGTAGGTTTCTTCGTCGATGCAGTTGTTTTGTTATTCGTTACTATGTCATCGTCATATTCATCATCGTAGTCATAGTTCTCATCATAGTAATCATCATCGTCCTCCTTAGATGAAATCGGTAAACCATCCTTCAATACGCTATTTGCTTCAGGTAGCATTTTGTTGTATCTGAAAATAAATATTGTACGGAAAATTTGCTACCGCATTCACGACTATAGTATTATTACCTAAGATCTTCTGCTAAAGGTAACTTTGTTGTTTCTTTCTTTTCACTTGTTGGGGGTGCTGTGTTTACAGTTGGCTTGATCTTCTCTAATTCAGGTGGATATGGTAGCATTTTATTGTATCTGGGATTTAAACCTCTTGGTAAACTGTTGTCGGCTTTGTTTTCATCGTCTTGTATCAAATTGGTGGCTTTTGGCGATGATTCTGTCCAAGTAACCGTTAAGGTTACTAAGAGTAACACCAGTAGTAACTGGTTACCCATTATTCTGAAATGAAGAAATAAATAAATTTAAATATTAAAATGATTTAAAAATACAACGAGTAAAATTAGATACAGAGGAAAGTGAATCTTATGGGAAAGTCGTGAGTACATAAAACACATATATATGCATTTAAGCTCCACCCAGCCTAGGGAAATTAATGCTCCATAAATAGCTGAGAGCTATAAAATTGAAGTGGAACAAATAAAAAATGAGTGGCACGGGACTTTTAATTGCCCTGGATAATTTTAAAAATGTAACAAAAGAGTATAATCTTTCATTGGCGCCTTCAAATTGTTCAAGAATGCTGCGAACAAGTTAACTAGGTTAAAAGGCGAAAAGGCGAACGAAACAAGAGAAAAAAGTCCGGCGCCAACAAAGACGGATTGAGATGTAAAGTTAATAAGTGTGGGAGTAAGAACTCGTTAAAGCTGAAAAGATCGTCATTTCTAATGCAAACCAATCAAATGTTTGAATCGACTTAAAATTTCCTGGGTAATATTAAAAAAAAGATTAATGATCGCCAATTATACGATTTTTAGAAAACATTTGAATACAATAGAGTCTGTGATAAGCAGCAAGTGTTTAGTATTAGATAAAATAAAAAAAAACTGGATCAAGGCTTTAGAGAATAAATTCAAAATTGTACTTATATATGTCCGATATGGACAGCAAACCACATAGTTATAAAGCTGTGTGACGAGTGGAATTCTTAAGGTGTGCCTTTCTTATTAATAAATTATGTCGATTGGATAGATAAGAAATCCGAACGAACGATTAGTAACCCTAAAAGGAGGACTTTACCCTTTCTCATTTTATCTTGATGTGCCTGTAATAAATCTAGATCGCCCGCATTACATTCCAGGCTCATTTTATAATTAATAAGCTCAGACATTTGCCATTTTTCACACTATAAGAATATTTAGAAAAATAATAATACTTATACTTTTGCATGTATACCACATTTTTGAGTTATTCAAAATTATTTACAGATGTTAAGCTCGAAAAGTTACATTTATATGTAGCGGTAATAAATTAATCTCAGCTGTTGACTGTACAAAAAAATATATATATATATATATATATATAAATTATATAAACTAGTTCGGCGCTCCTAACATAGGTAATTTCGTAGAATCTGACAAGCTTCGTCATGTGTCGTGAATGAAGTTTAAGGTTGCCATGAAAGAAAACCCAGTAGATAATTATCTCCGATTATAATCGGAGGTATAGAAAACCTTGTCTGCGGTTGTTTGTAGATGTAAAAGGTGACCTTCGTGCGTTGTATGACGTTAACACAATCATAGAGAGGGCTAAGAGCCAGTATTATAATGACGAAACAAAACAGGTTGATAGGTCAGCATTTTAGTGATAAGGTTAAATATTAGAATAAGAAACTTAGTGGAGGATAAGAGGAATTATTCAATATTCTTTACTATTCGTTACATTTTAGTCAATGTCAATTACCAATAATCCTTTACAAGTACTTGGTATGATAAGTGACGTACGTGACTACTAACTTGAAAACTCAAGTTTGAACATGCTAAGCACTAGCACTTAAGGTTAGCACAGAATAGAATAGGAGAGAACGGTCGCTACTCTTACGTAAGTACAACTTCAAATGGACAATAATAGATTAGCTTGACTGTTCGTAATTACTAGATGCAACAAATGCAGAAGAAGGATACTTATATATTATGTCTGCACATTGCTCCCGTCCTCACAGATTTTTCCTTGATTTCACAGATTTTTTATTACTTCACAGACTCACAGAATTTCAATCGTAATTCAAAGATTTTAGCTCAACATCACCGATACAGTTTTCTATTAATATTAATATTTCCTCAATCCCACTGATCATAGATTTTTTTTTAGTACTACCTCCCACTACATTTGTACTCATCAGCAAACATATATGACGTTTAAATTTATCTTTTTCATAACTGTGCACTAAAAAATTGGTTATTAAATTGTAGATTTGAATGACAACATAGTACAAAAATGGCATATAAAGCTTAAGGCACTGTTGCGCTGAATCATGTCGACAATTCTCTGTTGTTGAGCATGTATAGCTAGTGCAAAAGCTAAGACATTGCAATTGCATATTAGCAAGAAATTGAGACATTGATGAATACTGTATAGAACAATTTCATCGAAGAATAATAGAAGCCAGTAGCATGAATGTCATGGTAATGGATAGGATAAGGGTAACCGAAACCATTACTGACTGAGTAATGTGGAGGGTGTGTCAGAGAAATTTTAGTTTTTTTTTCATTTCTAGTGTTGCCTTAATTCTGAGTGAAAATTCTCTAAATGCAAAGCATTCACTTCATTTTTATATAAAAGTTAAACTTCTTACACATCTTTTTGAATACATATGTGTAAATCTCGTAGAATTTAACTAAGTAAATCAAAAATAATGTCTGTAGACAGGAATAATAACAATTGTCTGAGAATTTATACCTGTAAGATCTCATGTTGCAACGATAGGACATTCAATAATTTCGCATCAAATAAACGACTCCAAAATGTGGCTACTAAATGAATATTCTTAATTATGTACTTAATTTTGTAAATATTTTTGGAAAATCTAAAGCTACTGGAGTACAATAATTGTCCGTATTAAGAAATTTCTAAATGTTTCCTTTCACAAATTGTAAAATTCAACGATATGGTTTCCAGTTCAGTTATTAGTCATATTTTGCGAATTGTATATTATTGTGTCAGGTGGAGTTTATTTGAATTTAAAGTGTATCACAATACCTGATCAAGGTCAAAAGAATACTTCCGGAATACCGTTATAATTTAAATTTAGAATCATGAGTACTACATGATGACTCGTACTCCTTCATTTTTATAGAAGAAGCGGCTTCTCTGAATGTCTGCCTATGTTTACTTCGTACGGCAGATAAAAAAGGTATTCGATAAGATAAGATGGTTACTTGTGCTGTAGGAAGAAGTTATAAAATTGTTCATGATTTGAATAGTTATAATGGAGAATTTTCTAAAAGTTTTGGATTTGCTTTTATTAAAACATACTTGTTTAGTTAGATTAGATGTAAGATAGCTTAGTACAAGATTTTTATATTTTTAATTGTAACAATAAGTAAATAAAAAATATAAAAATCACATAATGTTTTATTTTTTAATAAGGTTATTCAAGTCCAGTTTCTTGCAATCTTGATTACCGTATAATCAAAAGAATATTAATGACCAAGGGAAAATCTGTTGTAAAAAATATATATCTAATAATTATTCCCACAACTACGGCTTAATTGAAGCATTATTAATTCCCCTAAAAGCTCATTACCTACAACAAACTATAATACATTTAATTGTTTCTAAGTCTATATTACCTATAAATTTCTACAAATTAAAATGTACAAAGAGCAAAGTCCATTTTACGGTGAATGTTAATGTGCTCAATACAGTAAAGCTTAAAAATAATAAGGATTAAATTATTCCCGTTAAATGCTGTGCAAATTAATCTCAAGTGGCAACTAGAAACTGAGAAGTCATTACGTTAATTCTAAATTGAAGAATCAGTTTTCATGAATTTACTGATAACACTCACGTGTAATAATAGATAGTAAAAATTGTAAGAACTCGTTAAGGGTATTAGAAGGTGTTTTCATTGATTGAAAATTTATACCGCTACGATAGTATTGATAAAGAAAAGTGCATCAATACTACTGCAGTTTAGGTGAATGACCTAAAGGTGATTAATAATAATAACATCGGGTTGTGAGTTTGGAAGAAATTATTGACCTCTGAAGTTTTACTGAAAGATAAGTTACTTCCCTGAAAACGATATAATACGACTTATATTTTCATTAATAACATCACAAAAAGTTAAAAGGTATCAAAGACTATTTCCAAATGTACATTAAATAATAAAAAGGAAATAAAACGGAATAAAGACAACCTCAAACTATTTTTATTACTCATCGCCCACATACTAAAGTACTACGAGTTTTAATGATTTAAAAGTGTCGTTAAGTTGGCAATAGTAAACAATAAAATTTCGTTAACATCATAATGATTTAAATTTAATCGCATCTTGAAGAATCAATCTCAAGATTGAGAGATACACGTAAATATTTGAAGTAAACAAAAAACACCAGATCCGCTCTGATATGTTTATGCAGTAAATACTTGTTAATTTCATAGTATTTGAGTTTCGAAGATAAAAATAGTGCCTAGAAGGACAAGCAATTAGGGATAATAAACCTCATCAAGGAACCGTATCCCATTTAAAATCCACTGGACTTGACTCTAATTGTACTTAAACCCAAAGTATTCCCTTTTTACGATAGAAAATTAAGCGAAAATTAATCCGAATTTATTTCGTGACGAAAATAATTCAAAAAAGATTACCTACATAAATTTTATAGAAACTATTTATACTTGTAAAATGTCTATGTTATAATGGGTGAATCAAAAAGTCCTTATCGTTTTTCTCGGAAATCTACTAGATTATTCTAGGAATTTTCAAAGACCACTACCAAAAACGCTTTTCACCACCTCGGCAATGTCTGAAAGCTGGGACAGTTTACTCTACATCTACTGACTGACGCTGAGGTCCGCCGTGCTATATACAAATTCTTTCACGTTTCCTTTATTTTGAGGACCAGACCACATGGTGACCGGGGATAAAAAGTGATGCTTCTACGTCAATCATACCAGAAAATGCCAACGGGTTGACACACAGAAAAATTCAAACACCTGAACCAAAGGCCGTTCTGTATTCAAAAACAAAAACGATGCTCTTTGGTTGGTGGAATGTACTTGGAGTCTATAACTGGGAACTTCTTTTGTATAACTAATGTTTGTAGTCTGTACCGAATGACTGGAAAGACTTGCGGCGAAACTAGAAGAGCAATTACATCCAAAGTTGACTAAAGTTCTCCCTTCGCATGATACTGCACGACCCCACATGACAAGGAAAACACAGCTTGCAATTTTGGAAGTTGGCTGGCAAGATCTGTCACATCCTCCTTATTTATCTGATCTCACTCAATCAGACTACCATCTTTATCGGTTGCTCAACAACTGGTTAAGAACCAAAAGTTTGAACAAGGAATGGATCTTCAATCTGCATTGGAAGATTGTTTCGTTTGTGACGCACAGATTTTTGGAAGCAGAGTATCTATTCTCTGGCTAATCACTGGAGGTGAGACCATAGACAATGATACGACATGCTATTATAATGTTTTTTTTTAAAGATTTAATAAATATGAGACTTTTTGGCCAACTCAAAATATAAGAAATCCCTGTGGAGAAATAAAGTAATCTTTTTTATTTTACTCTATGACCGAAGTTCGGCAATTATAAAAGTTCAGCAATTTATTTTGCCAAACAGAAAATATAAATAAGTTCTGAATTACAAATATATAATATATATAAAATATATTTTAAATCTCGGCGAAATGAAAATTGTACTGCGTTTAATCCCATTTAACACTTACCATCATCATCGATTTAGTGCGCCAAATTCACCCACCGTTTGAGATTTCATAATGGTATGACCTCCCACGTTTGTTTTATTTCCGTTCAATCCTTAATGAGAGGAGGTAACTGTTGCAAACACCAGTCGACTACCGGTCAATAGAGCTCGAAAGTTACCAGGGGAGTTTACTGTACTTTATGCTTGACAGCTTCAATAGAATAGCAAATAAATATGTATCTATTCTGGGAGTCATGAAAGCGTCAATCTACCATTAACTGTTAGTGATCTAGTGATAAAAAGTGAAAATTTACCAGCTGAAGAGTTCCAATGTTTGGAGCTATTTGGGTAACAGAGCAGATTTATGCAACTCATTCAAGATGATTCAGCAATCATCAGATATCAGATAAAACAAAAAAAAATCTCCTTGCTGCTTGAAATGCTCACCAAATTACCACAAAGAAGTTGTTTCAATTTAGCTGCAGGGGAGCTCTGATCGGAAATAACAAACAATTGAAATCTCCAAAAAAAGATAATCCGAACGAAGTATCTGAGCTATGAAATGGTTTATTCACTTGAAATTTCTATTCAACATTGAAAGTTTCTTAAACTTTTAATGGATGGTTTGGTTGGATGGAGGTCAGTGCAATGATGTCATATATTACGTGACCTTGGCAAAGCCATGTCATTTACTTTTGAAGACGGCTCCATTCAAAGTCCTCAATAATATAATCATTGGCAAAACGACATCTTTAATTTACCGAGTGTTTTAAAAGATTTAAGTAATAACAACTTGTTTTGGTTTTGGTTGAGTGAGTCTACGTATTTAAGGCCAACATTTAATCGGATAAACTTTTCAATTATACATACGTGAGGTTATCCCTCAAACTTGATAAGGTGCGGTGGTAATAAGCCAAACCGTCGATATAAAAATAGCATTTAAAAAATTTTATTTTTTTATTGATTTCAGTAATCACTGGTTCTTTTTGTTTCTACTGCAACAAAAGACGATGAAAGATAAGGGACTGTTTTCCAAAGCAACTGAAATATATTAGTCACGTAAATACAAGATGAAACCCAAATAAAATCGTAATCTTCACATTCGATTATACTGTCACGTATAATTTCACTGGAAGCCGGCAATCTTCTGCAATATGATAGTTGTGATGGCGATAAAATTGTGGCGTGGTTCGCTTCAAAATTAACTCTATTTGCATTACTACTGGTCAACCTTGAAGATATTACCACTTGTAAAACGACTTTTGATAAAGTTCAAATATCTAACGCAACCTACCCAACGATAAGCTATTTTGCATTTTATTCTGAATTTGGTAAAAGCATGTTCTACTGATATATTTTACTTGCTTTCGAAAATATCTGATGATATGAAGTGCATGTTTTTAAATATTTGCTTTTCCTCTTTATTCAGATTGTTAAAGTAGGTTACGCAAATTATACCCTTGTGATAAGGAAGACAGTGTTAAAAAATTTGTTGAAAAGAAAGACGGAAATGATTATACTAACAAAAAATTTTAGTCAAATTAAGTACCTACGGCAAACGACATAAAATATAGAGCAATTTAAGAGAAAACAAAAAAACCAATGTTTACTAGCTAGTGCTACAATTAAGAAATTTTAAAATATATGCTATTTTCAAGAAAATATAAGATTCATGGAAATGTGATAGCAATAGGAAATTTCACAAGAATTGTATTCTGTACTTGTTAATAAAACAAAACCCTGTTGTGGCCTTGCAAGGTTTTCACTCATCAAACATTGAGAAAACATATAAAAAAAACCTCATTCCGGAAGCACATTTAAGACTGAAATAAACGAAGAAATTTGCTTGTTAGCCAAGAAAGATAAACTGCGAACAGCTTATAAGAGTTCACGTAACATGGTCATATCTAGAATAATAGCTGCAAAAAAAGACTACTACAGTTGCCGATTTGATTGTGACTTATCAACTAGGATATTGTTGAAGGATCTTAGGGACGACGACGTCCTAAAATGTGAGCTCGAAACAGAAGTACTCAATCGGCACTATGGCTTATGTATAGTTAATAAATTATCGCCCACTACTCGTGTTCCCGTGTCATCAACGATGATTTCTATTTTTTGCCTGTCTAGAAGATGTCGTTGATGCTGTTGGAAATATTAAAGCGGTCGGTTCCAGCGAAATTCCTCCCAAATTCATGAAAATACTTCTTCCGTGCATTGCTCCATATATTGTCCACCTATTAAATCTTATAATAACTACTCCTGTTGCAAAGAAGAAGTCTTCATCCTGTCCCTGCTCTTGTCACAATAGCCGTCAGGATACTGGCGTGGTCTCTCATGCCAAACAGACCTACTCAAGGTAACTAATGATATAAGGTTTGTTTTGGACAAGGGCGGGATCAATTATTTGATTTTGTTCGACTTTTCTAAAGCTTTTGACTGTCTAAATCATGCAATATTATTTCAAAAATTCATTACCAATTTCGCGTTCGCTACATCACGGTACAACTTATGTCGTGTTTTTTTGACAGGCAAATCCCAACAAGTCGACAGATGGCTTGCGTATCAGACGGTGTGCCGCAGGGATCCATTTTGGGACTGGTCTTGTTCTGAATGTTTATCAATGATTTGTCATCTATTGCGCAAGCTTGCTTTGTAC
This sequence comes from Dasypogon diadema, assembly GCA_006980735.1. Taxonomy (NCBI): domain Eukaryota; kingdom Metazoa; phylum Arthropoda; class Insecta; order Diptera; family Asilidae; genus Dasypogon; species Dasypogon diadema. Next base: position 3,276 of record QYTT01079785.1, on the reverse strand, counting down.
GCTTGTACCCTGATGATCGGCAAATATTTTTAAGCATATCGGCTGATCAAATTGGGATTCCCATGTCAGTGATTTAGATCTTTACTTGCAGCGCATTTATCCTTAATAATTTTTTGACCCTCAAATCGCCAAAGTCCTATTATTTGCTTTTTTCTCCTTCTGCGTGCATTATATTTATGGCCTATGACGTAAAGATAACATTTCTTCAGGATTCAATTTGACTTTTACTTATTTATTTATCTAATTTAAGAGTTACATGTCTTTCTTTCTGGTTTCACCATATCTGATTTATTTATATGTATATGAAAATCTTTAATATTGTTCAAATGTAATTCAAGGCTCATTAACTTTTCCTGTAGTTCACGGTAATGTTTCATCAAATTATTTGGAAATGACTAAATAATAAAAATCACATAATTATGAAACGAAGGTGTAGTATGCCTCATTAACAAGCAATTTCACGTTCTTTTTTATTCACGAATATTCTCAACGCTTGCCTGAATTCTTCACTACATTCGTTACATAATGTGAAAAAGAACAAACGTGTTGTGTTTTTATTGCTTCCTGTGACTTGTTTCTCCCCCGCTATGTAACTAGTATTAGCAGTAGAATTTTAGAATATAAATTTTTTTTATATACATATATGTGTCTTGTAATCAAATTTTGTACATTTTGAAAGATTAATTGTATCCGTATTACATATTTTTATTATTAATTTTTATTTTTGTATGCATTCAGATTTGATGACCCACTTATTGCATTTTACCTAATAATTCTAGTACTCATGATTTTTATTATCTTTAGCATCTCAGTGAACAAATTATTATTAAAAAATATTACTTACAGGGTCTTTTAAGCAGTCCTATTCTTTATCTGTAAAGAAAAAGAAATTAGGATTAAATCAATCAGTGTTACAAAGAAACAAAAACGACACAAAATTATTTCCAGTTAATTTATAGCCTTTACGGAAATTGTGATTTATTTGTCATATTAAAGTACGGGACTGAGATTTCTCCGAAAATTTTAATCTGAACAAAGAAGAAACACAGATATATCCATATATTAAATGTCTGGGGAAATTCGAAGAAAATTTATACCTTTTACGAAGAATTGCTTCAAATTTCACACCTTTACCAGCAAAAAAATGCATGAAATTCTTAGAAACAATCGCACAAAAACCTTTCATTGGAAAACTATTCATTTTCTGCAACACATACTGTTTACAAAACCAGTTTATACCAACAAGTTCAAATAAATTTAATCAATGCAAATCAATAGTTTAATGAATGCAAATGGACGCAAGTAAGGTGAAACGCAGTTCCATTGAACTTAGATACAAATTAAGTTATAATTACCCACGTGATATACTTATCAATTGTGTCAATTTGCAATATTTCTCGTTCGTATGTCCCAAAATCGCTCAGGTACTCATGTTGAATTGTTTGCAAATTACGTGTGAGATATGAGATTGTTTGTCGGGGCGCATAGTCGCACGTAGCTGATAATCGACAACCTTCAAGAGTCATCAATTTATTGAATATTGCATTTATTATAATAAATAACGCAGCTTTAATTTGAAGCGCCACTCAGCACAAAACATTCTCTTCAAACGTTGACTTTGTTCCATTTTGAGTTACCGATTTTTCTTACTTAATCGTTTTGTGGATTATTTTTATTCCTGATAAATAAAAATTTCTTTGCTTGTGACACAAAAAGATAAAGATAAAAGCTAACAATAAAATCGGCATTGTTGGTGAATTTCAGGTTTCGTCACTTGGTCACCTTAAAAGTTATAAATCGTTCCTTGGAACCCTCGCATTTAGCTTTCATGATTGATTATTTCTTTGAGAGTAAAGTAAAGTAAAAAAATATGAAAGGTGTTAGTCATCTTTACTAGGATCACCGTCTATTAAGGCAACTGAAGGTTTCCCTCATTAATCCTTCGTCATTTCCTTCCTTGGCGTGATTTTTTTTTCATATGGCAACTAGATTGAGGAACGGTTAGTTTTCCCCATTTTTTGAGTTTCCCAGGCTTACTTAACGCCTGCTATCAGTGATTGGGTGAAGTGCTTGAGATTAATTTCCGAAAATTGTGAGTTTCGCTCGGCAGAAAATGGAAAATCCTAATTTACGAGGTAACTAGCCTTTCTCCGTAGAAAATGTATTCATTACTTTATTAATGAATTGATGAGTATGTCTAAATTACTACACATTCCCAACATCAGTGAACTTTAACACAAGAATGTCAACGGAAATTCATGCATTACCCTTTGACGCATTAGTATTTCATTGATTCATTGAAGACAATGTAAGGGTAAGAGTAAGTTTAATTTAAACATTATTTAGCCAACCATGAATTCTTGTTAGTAAGTGGAAGGATGAAAGAAAAAATACAACGGAATGGTTGAAACATGAAAAAAATCCGTATACGTATACTCATACAAATAAACTAGGCAACTAACACAAACAGAATTTGACTACGCTGTAATTTGTAAGAACACTTGGTACGAGATCAGAACTCTCTTCAAATTTATTGAGAATATCAAAAGTCTTTTATACTATACAAAAATTCTAAGTACGAATTATAAGCTAAATAAAAAAAAGAGTTTTTCACATGTAGCGAAAAGTTTTGCCACAAGATTTTGAATCTCACGAAAGTCAGCCGATGTTCGTATTTTTTTATGGTAGCAAAAGAAAAATCTCCAAAATTCTTTAGGTGTTGCAACAATCTAGTGGTTCGAAATTCAGGATAATCCGAAACATTAGTTGCAATTTTCTTTAAAAAAAAGCCAGAATTTTCTAATTTTTGGTTACAACCTTGCATGATAGTTTAAAAAGCAATAATGGAAGGCACATGCCTAAAGTTGGTGAAGTGTAACTGAATGACTACCTTTTGTACTGTCTATTTTTTACATTTTTTCTCGGAGGCCATATCAATAGTGTTGGTGTGAACCCAGAAGTTGCGGTATCTATTGAAGAATTCATTCGCATTCATAATAAAGTACATCCATTTACAATCTTTCCTTTTCACAGTACAAATTATTATTTCTTGGCCCTCAAGGTTAAGCGATATACTTTATGCAGAAAGCTATTTCAACTCTGAACTCAACAGTTTAGCTGAAAATGCCCATTAGAACGTAACCGACAGGTATTTAACCCCTGAATAGAGGAAAGATTATCATAAACGTTTCCCATGTTCGACTCGCGCACACCTTAGTAATTCTTCTATTTACCTGGCGTCTCTTCAAGGTGAAATGAATTACATACTTAAACGAG
>QYTT01079784.1:2845-17378 GCA_006980735.1 Dasypogon diadema | reverse complement strand
TTGTCAGAAAATAATAATTGAAAGATGTTAGTTTTGTAGAGTCGCTTAGTAACTTTCAGTGCAAGAGGACGTTTTAGTATAAAATATTTGTGCTGTGATAATATTTGTGGTGTTAAAAATAGTTTAAAAAATAATACTAAGATTAATAGGAAATAAATTAATAAAATAATAGTTTTATATAAAATAAATTGTATTTAAATAAAAAGAGAATGAATGAAATCAATTTAATAAAATCAAATTTTTAAATAAAGAAGTAGGATTAAAAATAATAAAACCCCCCTTCTTCATGTGTCAAGAAAAATAATCTTAAGCCCAATTCTAAAAAGTCCAATTCTAAAAGTCCGTTCTGGTGTTCAGAACGATTTTGAATACGAAAGAACTTCCAGCTGTAGTCCTGGATGGAACTATCATGTATGGAGATATACAGGGTGTCCCAAAACATAGTGATAATCGGAAGCTTGGAGGTAGAGTGTCCCTCGGGGAACCCAAATTACCCTACGATTTTTCTTAGTTTTCGAGTTATTACAAATTTTCGAAATTTTTCGCTAATTACGTGTTGTAAGCGATTTGTGGTCCTAGCGATCGAAGTAAGTGAGATAACCACTTGATTTTTTTACCCGAAATAGCTTAACAGTGCACCTGTTGTATTTAAAAACACTTATTTCAATACACTTCACCATTGCCTCAAAAAATAATGTTTAGTTTTTTCTTTTACCAAAACAAAAACTAACGTTAATGTTCTATGGCAAATTTAAGAAAAAAATTTTTAGAAACTAGTTCAAAAACTTCCTAAGTTCATCACCTTAACATGGTGCAAATTTTATCAAGTTATCTCAACGGCATTATAATTAAATTTCGGTTCAGATTGTACTAAGTGCAAAATTTAACAATTTTAATTGGGAAGTAAAAATAAGTAAAAGTGAAAATTAAATAAAAATAATTATTGGATGTAAGTCGGGTGACCGTGATCGAGAGAGTACATAACGCCTACATGGAAGGGCGTAACCCTGGAACCAGGCCTGGTCGACCGCCTGTAATGAGAGACCCTGAGATAGTGAATGCAGTTGTTGAGAAAGTTGTCAGAGATCCATCATGCAGCGTAAGGGATGTGGAGCGACGAACTGGAATTTCGAAATCACGAGCACATCACATACTCAGAGACGAGGGATATCATCCATACTATATTCAAAAGTGCAGCAATTGAAACCAGAGGATTATCCCACTTGTACTGCTTGTATATAGGAAATGGCAATACTGGACCTTTACTATAATACTCATGTATAAGGATTTGTAATAAAGCAGTCTGTAAGAGGAAACCATAGTGTTCTAGTGTTCTTCCTTGACGGTAAGAGTCACATCAGTATAAAAATTTGTTTCTTTGTATCACGAAATTATCACCAAGCACCACCACCAAGCTAAATTATTTCACCTTAAAAAATCTACTTTAGAAAATTTGAGATTTCAATCAATTTTTCATTCACGCCTGCACTGTATGTATTTACCTGAAAATTAGTTTTCTTTTGTTCTTTGCTTTTATTAGTTACAGCACTCATAGAATTTCCACTCCATGTTCGTCTAACAAAAAGGAATATTTTCGCATATTGCGAATCTACAGATTTGCATTTATATGTTTCTGCTGCATGAATCACAAAAATTGCCTTCAATATCAAATATCTAACCGGCCTAGAAACATTCTAATATTCATAAGGACAATATTCACTCCTTTAGATACGTGATTTCTATCTTTGCGCTCTATCAACTCCTCCCTATTGCCTACCGAAAAAATATTTATTGAAGTGGAATGATATCTTTGAATATTGAGCCTATAACTAGCAAACATCATGCAGATTGCTCTCAATGTAGACGATCTGTGCCCGCTTGCTGCTTTCCATGTTCGCATAAACCATCTATACACTTGACTTGAGAAAAGGATAAAAGCAAAAGCAGAAATCGTAAAGAAGGAAAAAATTATCTACCCTCGGCAAATGGGACCTTTATGGAAATTTATTATGATGACATAAATTACCACAACTTGCGATCGAGGAAAGCCTACAATTCAATGAAAGTACGAAGAAGAAGAAGAAATCATAAAAAATAAAAAACGGATACTGCTTTCTATGAGAAGCTAAACAAGGAAATATGATGGGGACTGTAAGTGTAAGCGAAATGAAGGAATTCTTAAACCCCCTGGGGTAATCCAATAATTTTCCACGTGATGGAAGTAATAATTTAAAGGAAGAAAAATTCCTACTGTGAATCTACGTAAAGCCAACGCCACGATTATTTAATGTGACGCAATAAAACTGTCAATTAACTTGAGAGGCGAAGCTAATCCAGCAACTCATTTAATAAGCTCAGCATGCAAAGTCGCCCGAAGACTCCTGATTCCGTCTAAATAACTTCAAGGTGACGAGAATACTGAGAGTCCTCAAAAAGCCGCCTTCCTCCTTAGCTTTAAGAGAAGGACAGGCTTTCAAAAAAAAGCTTTTCAGAAGTTTAAGAGAAAATCCTATAACTTGCAGGAGACGATTTTTAAGAGTTTGGTCAAAACGAGGAACCGAAACCAAGTCACAAGATGATGCTACGATAAATCTAGACTAGATAATAAATATGAGTCCCGAAATAGTTGTACAATTTCTACCTATCACAGGTTTAGTGGTATAACAATTATTCTGGAAAAAACTTATATGACTTTTGGACTCAAGGACGAAAGCTCTACAATATTAATGCTCAATGGACTTTTAAAACTCCACACACCAAGGAGGATCCTAGTATAAAAGTTTTTCATAGGAAATGGTGGGTGATTAACAAAGTAAAATATAGCAAGACTCTTTAATAGGAATAAATGAGGTGGGTTGTGATAAATTAGAAGCATTACATAAACCTTATAAGAGGCAACATTAGTTGGCACTTCAAAGGACGCAGCAAAATAAAGTTAAGTGGTGGGCGTTATCTGGAGTTGTATCAGGAATTATCTAAAGTGATGTAATGAAATTCACCGGTACCTATAGGATACCCATGACCAAGCATTTCCTGGCGCTGCAACAATTAATTGGTTCCACGTTATCTGGTCCAAATGTACATATTATTATTTTTCTCATTGTATTGCCTGAGCTCAGGAGATATGCATACAGCACAGCTTAGGCGGAAGGGGATTTTAACCTGGCAAATGTTGCAAATAAGCCACAGTTATTGGCATGAAATTTTACTGTGCAACATCCCAGTGGCTTGGCTTCGATAATACAATTCTCGTCGGTAGAAACGCCTCAGCCTGCTAGCTCAGCAACGTGGGCACTGATCAAACATTTTCAATTATAACCAATTGGGGTTAGTTGAAATTGTTTTTCTGAAATATTTATTAGAATCGAGAAATTCATAATACAACTAATGGTAAATTTTAAAGGATTTGATTTTGACAATTCTAGATATTAATTGGGACTGGGATCGAACCAGTTACCTTGTGATTTCCGGTCATATGATCACTAACCGTTTGAGTGTTGATCAGGTAGTGAGCTTTTAGGATACTTCCTTCCGTAGAAGGAAAGACGGAGTGAACATCTGGTGCAATATAAACTCACACAATACAGAGTAAGGTAAACATAAAAATAATGAAGCGTAGGCATAAGGGGACTACAGGATGAAGAAAAGAGCATTGAAAACAACACTTCGACGAGGGAAAAGGGAATCGTGGAGCTCCATGTTGGAGCAGAAATCCCAGCACAGCTTAGGAGTAAGGAAATTAGGGAAGAGGAGACTGCGATATTTTAACCTAACAAATGCAATGCGACAAACACTTAATTTGCTCAAAGCAACACAAACTGTATCCTGTAAAAGACAACGATCCAAAGTATCTCAGTAAACTGTGTACGGGCTGGAAGCTGGAAAATGACATGACGACAATGGTATGGCCTTCGCAATCTCCTAATGCGAAACCAATAGAGAACGTGTAGGCAATCATGAAGCAGAAGTTACGTCGCCAACATATACACACACTAAGTCAATTATCTTGGTCGATTAAACCAAATATGCAGTCAATTACCATCAAGCTATGCTGAAAATTTGGTGAATAGCATAAGGAAATGCTGTCAAGCTGCTCTCGTAAGTGGTGCAAGCTGAACTATTTATTAATATAACGCATAATAATCCTTAATATGTAAAATTAATAAATGATAATAATGCATTTAAATATATGTATGATAATTTTAATCAAAAACTTCTCGTTTTTTGTGCAATTCGAATCTATTAAGATGGCATTAATTCTGGTGTTTCATCACCTAAGAAAGTAAGTTTTTCTAACACATAAATAATCACCGAGGTGCTGGTCATAAATAGGCTGCCCTTAAACAAATTACACAATGTGTAGCATCCTATTCCCAAAGGAAGCAAAAGTTTAATCCAAACCACTCTCTGTTCGCCTATTCAGAATTAATAGTTCTTCCCTCAAAACATTTTCCCACATCTATTATACTATCCTTGAACTCAGTAATGTGTTTTATAATTGGATTGCCTAGCACAGTTCATCTTAAAAGTTACACACTTCCAAATTCTACCGTTTAAGTCTTCACGTAAGATGTAATTTATTTCTCTCTAAGTTATCTCAGGAAGACTGGAGAAGTAGAAAAGTTTTCGTTCCAGTGCTTACGATTCAAAAAAGGACCATATTATATCTTAAATCGTTTTCCTGAACTTCAGTTAGCACCATCTAAAAAAATCACCAAATTTATTTATCTCTTTGATATCTTACCAAGAAAGCAGTTAGGCTGTGTCAGCATACAGTAGGTATATAGTAAGGTTCAAGTATTTCCGGCATGAATATAAGGAACAAGATTAAAAAGTGAAAATTTTATTTTTCCATATATTTTCCATTTACAATTTTACATTGATTTAAGGGCGTCAGTCACAGCCCATTTCTAGTACAAGTTTTGCCCAATTTCGTGTACCTTTTCCACAGATCCTAAAAATCCTTTTACTTTTTTTGTATATTCAAATAGAATTTTACGAATAATTTAATACGAACTTTTTAAAATTTCTAAGGTCTTCTGGATAAGCTAAAACACATGTTGAGTGTTCACAGTTCAGACTCAAACAATTAGAAATTTGGACTTTTTGATTTAAGGGTGGACCACATTTTCTTTAGAACGTTTTATTAATTCGAAATGCGATGAGTCTTATTTTAAAACGACAGAGTTCGAGGTAAAGAAAGTGTACCTATCTTATTATTTCTTTTATAAGGCTAAAGTTGAGCGCTTCTCAGAGATATGAATTTGGACAATGCCATTACAAACAGGTGACATGTGTGACACGTCTCTCTATATCAAGGGGTGAAGCTCGGAAATTCATTTAAATATTCATAAAAATATTAAGGGAGACTTGTTTTTTTTTGTTTTTTTGTTTAGTGCTTATAGGTTTTTAATATAATTAACTTGTAAATAATTTTAAGCTCTAATTCTAAGCAGATTATCATATTTCCTGTTCACGATAAAATTTACAGGCATTACACAACGAATTTTTAAGAATCATAGCTAATAAGAAATCAGATAAAGTATTATCCAAAGAAGTAGTTACTGAATTCATGAAAATAACGAGAATTTTTTTACAGAGCGCATATTGAGTGATACCCTCACAGTAGGTTCCCACCAACTCGACAAAATAATTCCAACGTCTCTTACAGCTCGATAAACAGCTCCAGAAATCACCCAAAGTTAGGTCCTTGAGAACACATGTCTTGGCCTCTTGAATGTCTTCTAACGTCTTAAAATGGGTTTTATAGAGCTGACTCTTTATCCTAGGGAAGAGAGAGAAGTCGCAGAGGGCAAGGTCTTGCCAGTTGGTGGGATGGGTTGTGGGGGGGGAGGGGGGAAGCAGAATTCAAAACTTCTAACACTGGTGAATGAAAAAATTCTCGTTATTTAATTCTTTATTCTGCACTAACGGAGATATAGTTTATTTGTCTGTATGACAGATATTTTTGGATGATACAAACGATTGCTTAAATTTATGATACCTACATCTATAGAATGTAAAAATGTAACCGACGGTGAAATATCTTGAAAGAATGAAGTTTTAGAAATTACCCCTAAGCGAATCACCTGCCCGAATGTATACTTTGCACTCTTCCCATTTCTGGTATAAAAAATGGAGTATTGACTTTCAAATGGTCCTTAAATTCAACACAGGATCAATTTCAAGATCATCAACAAGGAATCCTTCTGTACCCTACAACTTTTGTCAAAAACATTTTTCCTAACACCTCACCCTTTCGAGATATTTCACCGTCACGTCGCCTTTTATATACTCCATATATTATATGGATTTTGTAAAAAGTGGAAAGAAACGTGTCTATTTTATTCACTTTTCTACAAAACAACTTCCTTAGACTGCACACAACAAAAATCATTGTACAGTACAGGTTCATTCCTACCATAGTTGGCTCTAGAAAAGTTAAAATGCAAAAGAGGAACAACCCTGATTACAACACTCATTAACTTTGAAGGACCGTCGGAGAGTCGATATTGGAGCTCAAGAGGTAGTGGATAGAAATTATATCGGCAACTCTGCGTGGCTTCTCAAAAGAAATCGGGCCAATGAGATTAAGCCGGTCACGATATGAGGGAAGGATCACAGGATCATTCCAAGGAAGATTTCGAAGCGAAAACCTAATAAAATTACGTTGAACATATTCAATGCGGTTGATGTGAATTGATTCCACACTTGGGAAGCGTACTCATGAAGTGGCCCAACAAGTGACTTATAAAAAGTTAAAGAGACCTGAAGGTTAAAAAACTCTTTGGACCAGCGTTTGATGAAACCAAGCTTGGAATTACTTCTAGAAACAGCATTATCAATATGGGAAACGAAGTCAAGCTACAAATCTATCTCCAAAATAAGGTCAATAACGTAATGAATGCGAGGTATGTTGTCTGTACCTAATGTGTAAACATAACTAATAACATAACGCTTCCTAAAGAAAACATAATCTCACATTTATTTATATTGCATTGCAAGACATTGTGCCCACACCAACAATAGAAAATATTTAAATGCATCTGAAAAAAAGCACAGTGGCTGACATCATCGGTAAAGAATAATATCTTCATGTTGTCAGCACAACGTAGGAGTGCCTCAAAGGATACGCGATATCGTAAATTGAAAAGACAGAATTAAGAAGGCCGAGATGACCGCCCTGAGGCACACCAGACGTGGACTAAATAATCCTGGACTGAGAGCCGCGCAACAGCAACTGGATCTGCCATGATATTTTGATTTCTAATCTAAAATATTTCACTTAACTTCACTTTATTTTTTCGTTCTCTAGTTTCTTAATTCGCTTTCGCATATGTACGCAAATCGAAATTTTTACTTTCACACCGCCATTAACTTGCACATAAACAACACTATTCCAGCATTTGACAGCTTCCAGTCCTCGAGCATTTGAATTATTATTGGAATGTTTTATTTCTCTTTCACTCTTTCAAAAATATTTTAAAAGGTTTGGTCTCTTTTTGTTACTAGTGAATTTGTTAGTATAATTTTGTTTATCGTGTTCAATTTGATGTCAGAGAGAACTTGTTCCCCGTTTTGTTTATTTACATATCGATGCATCCTTCTTTTTTGGGTATTCTCTTTCGGTTGGTCTTGAATGCTCGCTGGCGGAGCCTCATTCACAGGGAGCAACTCGGAGGAAAAGACGTTCGCCCTGAAAGAGTAAAAGTTATAATACTGTTCATCTGGAGTATAAAAAGTGATCTGCCCATTTATTTCTAGATACGTTAGAACTGCTGTTTCAATTGTTGATGCTATATCAAGTCCCAAGCGTCAGCTTGGTATAATTTAAGTCATGTCTAAATGCGTTTTACGAATTTAAATACAAGATTTGCCGCTCAAATGACGCCGACTGTAGGGGATGCGGAGAGGAGACGAAAACGGTGACGCACTTTTTGTGTCACTGTCCGTCACTCTCGACAAAAACACGCAGATACCTGGGACATCACTTCTTTGATGAACTGCATGAGGTGGGCGAAAGAGTAATGGCCTAAGTTCAGGGGGCTGTTTCTTATGGTCCATACAACTGTATAAAATAAAATACAGATTTTTGACAGGTATAAGAAGCATTCTCGTAGAAAACGATTAATAAACGTGTTTTCTACAAATTTAATTGCATTTTGCTGATAGCATATTTGCTAGCACTAACTTCATTTCGGTTTTCTGAAGTTATCGAAAATTACATACAACTATCATTTTCTCTTTAATTCCAATAATTTCAACGGGCACTGCACCTCCAAGAAATTGCTACTAAGCCCTGAAAGTGAACTGATGGGGAAATAAAGGACTGATCCATACATTTTTATTGTGTTACAAGGAATCCTTTTTTCTAGTAAATTCGAAAATATCAAGTTCTTATGAGAAGTACTTAACCTGTTAACGCATTAGCGTTCTGCATTACATTCATGACCTGGTCACATACAATAAAATTATTCTGCTACTTTTAATTAGGGTGCGTTATTTATGGATTGGGGCAGTAACCAGTTTTGCGGGTAATAAGTTCCAAATTCGCAACTGTAATACGGGGTATAATATCTGTTCTAAAAAGCATTACCACCTGCATTAAATTTTCTCAAAAGTAATGTGAAATTGTAATTAGTTAGAGGCTATTGTGCATCCTTCATTACCACAAGTATGATTTTCATTGATAAATTTAATTGAAGCTGTAATCTAGTTGATAAGCACCTCCGCCTTACCAGAATTAATTTCAAAACTAGTTCAGTAATAATTGCATTTCCTACTGGGCACAAACGTAATTTCACCTGTATAATATAATATTCAATATTCGGCTTCAGGAGTAATAACTGACATTTCAATTTCAAAGCCTGAAATCAAATTTAAAGTATCATAAAATGTTGGAACCCTCATGCTCACATATTGTTTGGATATTAACATGACTGCAGATAAAATCCTACTAATCCATTCTGAAAAGGCGTAAATGCTGAGAATTTCGATACCCAAATCTTCCATGGTTACCGGTTGTTAAATATTTTGATTGGGAATAAAAACTGTATGTGCTCCCAGTAAATTGTCCAATTCTGTAAAATTGCTGCAGTTTGCAATTTTTGGTTTTATGACATCGTAAAACAATATTTAAGCCATTTTAATTTCCTGCCGATTCGCAAGGAATTGCAAACTTTTCGCTCAAAAGGGGAAATAATCTGCACGATAGGAATACAAAAGGCAAACCTTCTTGATTACCACTGCAGTCATAGAAGAAAAACAAAAATGCACGTCTCCAGAGGAGAATAAAAATTTCGAAAGAGCTCGTCAGCTTTTCGAAAATTTCTCTTAACTTCTCTCTTTCAAAGTTTAGTTTCTCCTCAAAAAGCTCACTCTTTAATCACTGCGTACTAATCAGCTGCAATGATGTCCTTATTGGCCGTATCCTGATTTTCCACCATAGGCATAGGGAGGTACCTATGCCACTCCACTAAAATGGCCTTGTGATATGATTCATGTCTTCATTAGCCCAGATTAAGATTCTCCAAGATTATGTGGTGCGTAGAAGAGTCTGTGGTGGTATCTGTACCAAAATGTCTTACACATAATTTGAGTACTAAAGTTGTAGGACTTGAAAACGGTCGATTAGGTCCGTGATATGGCAAGAAATCTTAATAAATCTTACACAGGGGCTGTCTATCAAGGAAATGAGATAAAATCGGGTAGATAACTTCTTGATCACCCGTAACTGGACGGGGATAATGGAAGCAAAAGGTCAAATAAGAGTCCTGAGAGACGTTTTTAAGTCTCAATCAGTTAAGTGGACAGGTAGGTGCTCTTTGCTTAATTAAACTTTAACAAATTGTATGTGCAGGCTACCTGTAAGGTGTCCTTCTTATCTTTGTATTTATCGTCTTTTATTCCTGGTTGTTGGTAGCATTTTCCTCTCGATTCCACTTTACACAGCACCAGAAATTATTTTTATAATTGGATTCCTCTCCAGACTTTGCTGGGTGACCTGATTGATCGATTTCTACTCTAGTCAACTGCACGACGAATTGGTAATTGAAATTAAGCGGAGGGAAATAATTCAAATTGAATGACGAACAGATTGATTTTTGTGTTCATGGCATGGCTGAAGCTCCTTGGGATGGTAGGTATTACGAGTGGGTATATACGGATACTTCAGCTATGGAAACTATAATGAGAATTCTCCAGAGGGATTTCTTTTATACCTAATTTATTGGATGTTTCAGTTAATGAAATGCGATCATAATTATGAGGATTTGCTGGCTTTCTGCTTTTTACCTCATTGAAGTTATAAATATTTCGTGGAAGCAATGACAAGTTTTTCCATCAGTCTTGTCCTACCCTTTAGGCTTTCAACGACCTCATTTGAACCAACATTTTCAAGACTAATGAGAATTCATCTGAAATACACATTCGCGTGCAGTTCGCTATTAAAAGCCCATGAGGCGTTGAATGTATAAAAATGCCACAGAAGAAATATTCTGATGTTCAAATAATTCCACAGTTGAGAGAAAAGGTAAATTTATTCTTCATTTTTCCCTTCATTCTGGGGTTTTTAATTCATTTAAAAAAAATTCCTATTCTGTAAAAATTCTGAATATACCCAAGTTAAAATGATGGTTGCGTGATGATCATTTCGTGGTAGTACCAAACTCCAGATGAGAATTTTCAGGCATTTTAAAAGAAAAATGTCGGAAGATTTTAAAGCAAAATTTTCAAAATTTTTAGAGATAGCTGTGCATCTTTGATTATCTTAAATTATTCATTGGAAATTCTTTGTTAATACTATATTTGATTGAATAAGTCTAAGAGTGACGCAAGCAGTTTTTTAACGTTGTTTTTGAAAAATGCAACAGGAAGCAGCAAATCTACTTTGCTGGGTCATTGCACAGAAAATCGACCAACTCTGTGTAAATATTTGACACGACGACGTACGTTACTAGAATAAAACTTGTGTGAAATATTTTCTATTCCGATCAATTTTTGGAGGAGTTATGGTACTTTGAAGTTTAGAAAAAATAGTATATTTTGCGCGGTAGGGAAAAGTTTAAAAATTCATATCTCAGGTTATACTCATCGTAGCTTTATCAAATAAGCGTTACTTTTTAAAGAAAGCTTTGAATTTTCAAATAAAAATATAACGAAGTCCTTCTTTCGAAAAAAATCCAAGTAAACACGGATATTTTTTATCCTTAAATATCTCAGAACACCCCCTCTCGATTTATTTTTATTTTTTATTTTATTTTAATCCTTGGTTGGTATTGAAGTAACTAGCAAAAGGAAATGATGGAGGTCCTTATACTTTGGGTAGAGGTAATTTTTCAAGCTTTATACTGCGGGAAATTTTCACTGAATTTTATGTCGAAATATTTTAAGTTGTCATAGATGTATACTAAGGAATGTTTTCGAGAACTGAGAACTAGTATAAGAGAAAATTTTAAACAATAGTAATAACAGGACAGTAGTTCTCAGTAGTTTTCTTTATTATAAACAAACTTGCATATTGTACACATTTTCATAACATAAATTAGATCAAGTTCGTACATATAATATAATTATAGATATATGTATATATATAATTATAGATATATGTATATATATAGGTATTGCCTAAGTCCAGGGGACAACCCTATGATGCACACAGCATAGCTTAGGCGGAAGGAAATTTAGGGAAAGAGAGATTAGGAAATTTTAACCTCACAAATGTTGCAAATGAGTCACACTTTTTGACATGAAATTATTACTTCGAAATATCCCAGTGGCTTTACAACTACAATTCTTGTCAGTAGAATTGCCTCAACCACTGGTACCCAGATAGATAAATCGCCGTGTCCTGTACGGGATTCGAACCCTTGTTAACAGGGAAGAAAATCTGTATCTGTATACGTGCGCCCATCGTTTAAGGGCTTCGCTTCACAAATCTGAGCCTCTCATTACCAAATTCCCTTTAACTTTTGAATAATAATTTGTTGGAGTAATAATTTTTGCCTCAATTTCTTGCGGCCTTTGATGCATGTTCGTTAACACTTAAATCAGAAATTTGACGTTGCGAAGAATTCCAAAGAATTTCAAAAATTGGGTGCTACTTCAAAGGAGAGCTTTCTATAGCAACATCCAACTTCTGCCAGAAAAGTGGGGCAAATCTACTTAAGGCAAATACTTTGGTGTATTCACACACTTTTATAGTGAAACAAGTGCAAGAATAGATAATTTCAGTGCAGCCTCTTAGTATACATTAACAAGATCGTCCTTATCGTCATATGATAAGGGAATGGGATAAAATATTGGGATACGTTCAGTTAGAGAAACAGCAATTAGCTAGAGATATTTTCTCCGGATCAGAAATATTTTAAAGACAAACCTGTAAATTTAAGCAAAAAAGGTAGGTATATCAGAACTAGCAAATTTTCAAAAAATAACGTCTGAAGAATATCTATTAAATAAGAAAAAAACATACTTAAGTAGAAGATGATTTTCTTGAAAAACCTCCCTCCAATTATTTCGCTGACTAAAGGTGGAGTTTTCTAGTCCAAGTATCTCGAAAAAAGTTAAGAATAAATTTTTCCTAGTCTTTTGCTTGGATCAACCTTCGTACCACTTTTTTGAAGTAATACATCCTAATTAGATAAATATTCTATGATATGCGCAAGATATATCAAAGAGAATGCTGGTACAAAAATTTCCTAACTTTTCTTAAAATCTACAAATTGAACGAAGTTTTAATAAGTTAAATTCTTCATTCTTACAGCAATTCTTTTCAGTATCATTATCTTCTCCTAGGGTGGACTTTCTTCCTTAGGGGTCATTATTTCAAGATTTCTCTCTGGACAGATTTTCCTGTGAGCATTGCCTTACATAGTAAGGAGACTCGAACTAGAGAGGTCCAATGAATTTTAATCTTTGAAGCGCGAATACAAAATAGCTTCGAAATTCACATTTTGTGAAATATGCTTCTCAACCTATTTACAATAGTTTTGCTATATGGTAAAGTGGATGAAACATAATAGCTCAACATTTATCACCCTTCATCCTGATAGATAACACTAATCAATAAATAGAAATGAGCTCTCAACCAGGTAATTTTAAACTCACCTTCTTGAGTGTAAGCAATCCATTTAGCTGCAGAAAACAAAATACTTATTGATGCAGCCATAAGGTATTATCGTCCCCATGGATCATATTTTGTATTGGTATCTGTGGTTGCGGTTAAGACGGGTATTAATTGAAATTCAATCGTAATATAGACACTGGGCATGGGGCTTTATTGTACTACATGTACTCACCTTTAATCTCTCCAGTCCTACCAAAGGTATGATTGTATGGTTAGTTTAACAGGAACAGGAATTTCAGGTAATTGATATAAGCATTTATGACACTCTATGGATTTCATATTCTGCGACTGTATAGCATAAATATAGATGTAAAATTGGATATAAGATCTTATCTTCGTCAAGCTATTAAAGTGCTTCATTGCCTTATCCCTGTGCATGTCACGCAGATGCCCAAACATGTATTCGCCTAATAGAGGTCATTAGCATTCATGACCCCTGTCATGTCACTGCAGAATTATTGACTCAACAAAATTTTAATTAAATTTCTCAATTCCAAATGGAATCGTAAATTTCTCCTAATTCTGCATTAAAATTAGTTTGCAAAACCGGAACTCGCATAAATCCAAATTGTGGCGTAAATCGCGATTACATTTCGAAATGATTGAGATTTGGCTTTACAATTAAATCGCCGCCCAATGAAACTGTTATTACCTTCCTAAATTGGGTGGTATCTGAAGATTTATGGATTCGAGTAGTACTTATAATGTGGTGGTGAAATTGAATTTCTCAGTAGGTGGTAACCTTATTGCGTAGAATAAATGAGTTTTATGGAGAAATTATTGAATGGGGTGTTCTGAACGTGTTAAATTACGTAAGTGGTCCATTCCAAGGAAGATTGCTCTATGATTTTGTTATTAAGAAATCTTTAAAAAGATTGGTTCAGATTTCCACTCGTAAAATTTAAGTTATACTGGTTTCTTTTATGTACAGAACGAGAAATTTTCACCTAAAATGACATCTCTGTTCTGTTCTACCGCGTGTTCATTTTAAAATTCACAAGCCCTGCTTATTATCTTGGCAAGCATACATATCTGAGAAAATCAGAAACACACGTTAACACCTTGCGGACCAAAGACGAGAATTCTCGTTTTCACCAACGTACAAATAGCCACTGTTGAAATATTGCCGGTCCGCAAGGTGTTAACATTATTAACAAAATTAAAGTAACACAGAAAGAACTATAAATCGCATCAACTTTTTCTTTTTTTTAAGGTGTTGCCTAAGCTTAGGGGACAGCTCTATGATGCTCACAGCACAGTTTAGGCGGAAGGAAATTAGGGAAGGGGAGATTGGGAAATTTTAACCTGACAAATGTTACAAGTGAGCCACAATTTTTGGGATGAAATTCTTACTGAGCAACATCCCAGTGGCCTGGCTTCGAAAATACAATTTTCATCCGTAGAAAT
>QYTT01079783.1:11521-33544 GCA_006980735.1 Dasypogon diadema | reverse complement strand
GAAGACAGCGATATCTGAGAGAGAGTACGCCTTTTACAAAGATTTCCATTCAATAGTAGAAAAGTAGCCCTTCATATCATACACGCATAGAAATTGCAGTTGACGGCAAAAATTGAAAACAAGGGCCGGTTCACGTAGCTGGAACGATTGAGTTACTATGCAAATTTGATAATCGTTTTCGCGGGCGGGCGGCTCAGGCCCTTTATATTCCAAAACTAGATCTGAATTCACAATAGAGCTTATAGTGAACATGTAAACATGAGCGAAAATGGTGAAATTTTATCATTGATTGAGATATCGACCCTATTCTGGGCCAGGTCGATTCCAATTCCACAAATCCCTATAATCTGTCGCCATTAAAGTGTTGAACTGCATGCTAAGAGCCTATTTCAATCCAAGTCTTCAGCTTCGTCTCGTTATAACAATTAATGACGACAGCAAGCAAGTTAAGTTGTTGCAATTCGTTTGCTTAGTTTGATTTCCGACATTTTGTTCATGGTTTCGTGGTTAAGACCAATGCGAACATTAGAGAACTTGATGAAAATTATACTTTTCCGCTTAGTTTTAATTGTATGGGTTGTTAATTTATTTTAAATAAAAAATTAAGTCAAATTTTCCGTGTTTTCTTACTAAAAAGTATTCAGAATTTTCATGAAGTCAAGCCTGTCGTTGACTTGAAGTGTTATACAAACTATTCAAGCTACATGGCGTAGACAACTGACGCCACTAACTATTTGAACAAAACAAAAACGAAAACTTGGATTGGAATAGGTCCTAAGCTGTAGCCTTAGTCGAAACAAATATAAAATCAATTGTATTGTTAAAAATTTTTATTTATGTTATAAACATAAATACTGGGGGGCCTGAATTATTTAATCCTCTTCCTCTTCAGCACCACCACCCCCACCTTGTTGTTTCTTCATGTTCTTCCTCTTGACACGTCCCGGACGACCACCGCCAAACGGTGATTTCAGATTTTTATTTATGTTATAAACATAAATACTGGGGGGCCTGAATTATTTAATCCTCTTCCTCTTCAGCACCACCACCCCCACCTTGTTGTTTCTTCATGTTCTTCCTCTTGACACGTCCCGGACGACCACCGCCAAACGGTGATTTCAGAGAGAAGTCGATGTGTTTCTGTGAGTCCAGGCGTACAATGAACGAAGGAATGTTCACCACTTGTTTGCGTACTCTGCAAATTAGAATACAAACGTCAATTATTTACTCTGCCAATTCAAATGAGAAATTAAGTATTTCCTGCTACTTACGACATAATCGAAAAGCAAATTTAATGGAAGACGTTGAGTGCCGATTGTAAATCGACGCTCAAGTGGCCTTACCGAATTCAATAATTGAAAATTCCGTTTACATTATAAAACCAGCGACTATAGATCTTCCACTGGATATTTACCGAATATGTCTCTGTCTGATAAGAACCCTGGCATGATGGATTGATTTAGCCAGACCCAACTTGAAGACTTGAGTTTGAAGCCGCCTCTCCAAGAAATCCTCAATTTTTAAACCCAAAACGTAATCGAGTTTCATACGTGATTCATCCAACACGCCAATTCGAACCAGTCGACGCAAAAGTGCGTTACCTGCAAAATGATACCGTCTATAGAGCACTTTACTTCATGCATGCATTTCAAATATTGTCAAGTCCATTCAGCTTATAAAAATCAACAATAAATATTCTGCCAAGAAGTGTCAGATAAATATTTACATAAAATCATCCCAATGCATTCACACCGACAACGAGTTATACGACGCTACTCACCCTGGAAAAGCCTTTTTTCATCCTTCTCCTCAAGGGTTAGCAATTCTCGAGCAGCTTTCCGAATCTTCGCCAAAGCATATTTCACCCTCCACACTTCACGCTTATTACGAAGACCATATTCTCCGATAATCTTCAATTCCTGATCAAGACGTGCCTTTTCATATGGACGTCTTGGCGTTACATACGTCTTCGAAAAGACGGACGGTATCCGGCCGTTCACCATTTTCACTTAGAATGCTGGATCCTAGAACGAAAAAGTTAGCTGAATTAAATCCGAATTTACCCTCTCAATCGGTTTTAATATTGACTATATATTTTAAATAACAGATTATATCAGCAAGAAAGAACATATTTAGAAATTAATTTTACGAAATTATATTCCGATTTTCTGATAAAAGAACTATTAAAGTATACGTACGTCTTCCTCGACCGCAAATTGAAAAAAGAAAGGGCGAATGTCAATCGATCTAGTGAAATGCTTCTTTCTTCTAGTACAAATTCAAGTAATTCTACAGGGTAACCTTAAATTTTTCGGTCTGTTTGCCTACGCATTTATTAAGCCTGTTCACATAGGGACAGGAGCGTGTAGCTTTGCAGCAAAAGTGTTCAATTTTTAAAGGAGTTACAATATTGACCATGTTTCCATGTACAGATTGAATCCGGATAGAAACTAGTCTTTTTATATATATGTGTGTGTGATAAGTGTCAATCCAATCCAAATCGTAAAATTTTTTGGATTGACTGGAAATTGGATTCAAATTTTACATGGAAATAACGTGGATTGGATCGAACTGACAGCTGCGAATAGGAAAATTATATGCACTTGTTAACTATGGAGTGTAATGAGCAGACCCGTTAAATCAAGAAAAGAAATGTCAAGCCAAGCCAAAAAAAAATCAAATGGAAACGGAAATATGCCTTTATCCAAAAAAAACTTTTTCAAAGAATAAAACATAATATAAACTTGATCAGCTGATTGTCAAATAATTTACAATAATTTGCACACACAATTGGCTTTGGATTCTGTTTCGTTCGATCAAAACCCCTGGGGCTGGGACTATAAAACACAAGCCATGAAGTAGGATTTGCACATGTGTGAAATACTTTTTTAAGATAGGAATAAAGAGAAAAGTAGTCCAAACATGAGTCATCGGTCTACTTCCTCTATATTAAGACGTTCATAAAAAGCAGTTCATGTGTGAGTTGCAATTTCTGCTTCGCGGCTTGTGTTTTATAGTCCCGGGCATAGACATATAAAACTCCCGGACCGCGCAATGCCCTGTATCACATGGGCACACTTTTTCAGGTCTTCTTCTTATCAAATCGTCCTTAGACGAAACGAGAGGCAACTACTTTTAACTTTTTCATTTACATGGCCTGCAATGCAGCTGACACCGATGAAGTGCCGCTGGAATCATCCTTAGACAGAAAAAGAAAAGTGATCCCATTTTGCTACCAAGTATAGCATTACGACGCGCGGTCCATTTCTTTATGTCGGTGGTCCCGGGGGTTTTGGTTCGATTGAACGGGGTTGAAACCTATGATTCCAGTTCCGACCTAGGTTTCTCAATCGAACTTGACATTAGGGATTAGAACGAAAAGTCAGTGTTGCCTCTACTGCTGCTTTCTGCTCTGCTGCTTTTAATGTGACCGACTTCACGCGAAATAGCGTTCTCTAAAATTTCTTTGTTTCTGTCGCTGATACTGATTTTAAGCCTATCAGCTTATCTATTAGTCTAGGCTGACAGCGACTACGAGTTATGAATGCACCCAATGTGTCACGGGCTTTAACTTCAGTGGTGTGCTTATGCAAAGCCGCTCCAGAAGTCTCACTACTTATTACTCAATTTTCATACTTCGCTTTAAAGCTCCTTCCATGTAAAGTTAAGTTCGTTTACTTCCAAGTTTATGGACTTGAAGGGTGGTAGACGCAAAGTTTGAGCTTTGAAGAAATTTGAATGAAAATGGCCGACGGCGTGGATATTGATATATACGCGGACGATTTGGAGCAAGATTTTTCTCAAGTGAAGGTAAGAGATTAACAGTTTTTATATTGTATTTACTATTCTGAAGTCCCACTATTTTAAGGATGACTTTGGCGGTGAGGGGGATTTGTACGACGATGTTATTGCTTCCGCTCCAAGTGAATCTTCTGCTCGTCCTCAAGATAGTTCAGGTACAGCTCCGTCTCAGTCGGAACGAGGTGAAAATGCTGAATCCAATGGGGGATATCATCATGTTGGGAATAATTTAGCCCCAAATCACATTGGAAGGCGGCACCAACTCTACGTAGGGAATCTGACATGGGTTAGGTCTTTTGGTATATGTATTTTGGTTAGCATTAATTATAAAATAAAATTACAGTGGACGACTGATCAAGACATAACAAATGCAGTACACGATATCGGTGTTCCGGATTTTCAGGAAGTAAAGTTCTTTGAAAATCGATCAAACGGCCAATCTAAAGGTTTTTGTGTAATATCACTTGGTTCCGAATCAAGTATGAGATTAGTTATGGATCGACTTCCAAAGAAGGAATTGCACGGACAAACGCCTGTTGTGACATTACCGACTAAACAGGCTCTTAATCAATTTGAGAGCCAGCAAAAAACAAGGCCTATACCGCCACAGCAAAATGGACCTCGCGGACCAATACCAAATATGTCTGGTATGCAACAGCATCCTGGAG
Source organism: Dasypogon diadema (assembly GCA_006980735.1). Classification (NCBI taxonomy): domain Eukaryota; kingdom Metazoa; phylum Arthropoda; class Insecta; order Diptera; family Asilidae; genus Dasypogon; species Dasypogon diadema. The sequence continues at coordinate 29,075 of QYTT01079783.1, read as the reverse complement.
GCCCGCCACCAGGACATCAGCCTCGTATGATGAATCCCAATATGCCACCTGGACAATTTCGCCCGCAGCATATGCCCCAAAATATGCAAGGGCCACCAGGACCTAACCAAGGAATGCCCAGAATGCAGGTAAGTTGCTTTTAAAGTTTGTGATTGATCAATAATTATGCTCAATAATATGTAGCGATGCTTTACGGCTGTAATGTTAGGGTAATTCAGTAAAAAATTGGAATCTCTCGTTCGGGATTTCTTAATTATCTTTTGGTGCTATTGAATTGCAACAGAGAACTGTAGTACTAGTCAAATATGTTAGAAATGGGGTTTTGTGAATTTCTTTTTGTTTTTATTTTTTTCAGTTTGGTTTGTTTTTTCATGTTATAGCATTAGCGGTTAAATTTGCGTTGTAATTTTGAGTCATTTATTTCATAATTTGTTTTTTGTTATACTCTGCAATTGATTTTCTCAGAGCGTAAAGTTGGCTAAAGTTGTCCTTTAATTTCGAATTCATTTATCAAGAAAATTAATGTTACGCGTAATGCAATAAAAAAAGTACAACTTTAGTCAATTTAGCACAAGAGCTTGATTTTAAGTACGATGTTCAGTTTATTTTTTACTTCTATATATCTTTTAAATAAATCAAGATTTGACCTAATTTACATAAATTATAATTACTTTGAAATTTTGTTAAAATATGTGTAAATGCTGGTGTTTAACCTGTGTTAAACCATATAATGGCGAAACTAGAATAGCAAATATGGAAAAATAAGAGAAGCAAATATCGAAAAATAGGAAAAGTACCAAGTCTCCCATTAGCAAATCTACAAACTCACTCCCTCCAAATAAAATCTACCAACTATTCGATGTCAAAAATCTCTGTGATAAAATCGTTTTTTCGTGTTTCCTTCCACAATAAACTTTTAAGCCACAAAGTGGGGAATTTTTTCTTTCCCTGGGTATCCGAACCCTCACTCTTTGTACCACAGAACTGCGACGAGGACTTGGTAAGCTGGCGGTTTCGTTCTGATAGAAATTTTTTGTTTTCATCATTTTAATTTCAGTACCTCAGAGTCGAAGTGTATTAAGTCTACTTTTGTTGTTTATATTTTTCCTTACAAGACGTTAAATTTTGCAATTTATCGGGCTATGTTGTCTAAATTCTTATTGAACCGAAAATTACAATATCGACCAGGCCGTATACAGTATTTTCTTCCCTGTTAGCGTGGGTTCGAATCCCGCACAGGACACGGCGAATTTATTTGGGTACCAGTGGCTGAGGCAATTCTACTGACAGGAATTGTACTTGTGAAGCCACTGAGATGTTGCACAGTAATAATTTCATACCAACAGCTGCAACATTTGTGAGGTTAAAATTTCCCAATTTTCCTTTCCTTAATTTCCTTCTACCTAAGCTGTGGTGTGCATCATAGGGTTGTCTCCTGAGCTTAGACAATACCTTAAAATATATCAGAATAAGAAATCTAAAATCTTATACAGGTACTTGTTGAATTGCATCCTTATTCCTAATTTAACTCAAACCTAGGAAAATTGAAATTTGCCTGGACAAAAGTTTAGCAGAAAAACTGAAGGCAAGAAGATGTCTCGTAAATAAGAGATTTAAATTGTACAATAAAGCAAATTAGTTTTTAAGCTTTAAACGCGATTTTTGGAAATCATGTTTTAAAGCCGAAACCATTAATATCTCAACAAGGGAACAATCGATCACCATTTAATTTTTTCTTTTGAAGGCTTATAAAATTCCCTAGTCTTCAACCCATGCTTTTCCAAGAATTTTATTATTTTTTTAAATAAAAACAGAAATGAAAAATTTGGTCGAAAATTAGAACCTCACTTGCCTGCCACTTTGCCAAAAATTCGAATTGAATCCCCTGGTGGGTGGAAATTGTAAAAGCTATGTAGGTGCCTACGTTTCATAAGAAATATATCCTTCAAAATTCATGTTTCACATATTTTGATAGTCTAGATCGAATGATTTAATCTGAAGAAATATTTTTAGTCCTGAGATTTTTATAAATACTTTCTTAGCGGATGCTTGCATTATAAAAGGGGAAACCATTATCCAAATCTCACTTTTCTAGGACCGGTGACTGAGGTTGAGAACGCTAGACAAAATTTTCCTATGTAGCGATATGTAGAAGAACTACAAATCTTTCGAGTCGAGTGGTGCTTTTATGCTTAGGGGAGCTATTGTTACCCCTCCTTATCTAGTTTCACGGGCCACCATGACTGCCAGCGTGGCCAACCGTTCGGATTGTGTAACGCACTCACGCTGCCAACCGAGATTTCGAATTTCAACTTTATATCCCTTGGATAATTATCATTTTCGCCGATTCCTCTTGAACCCGTGTGGCTATGGGATGAAGCAAAGTGGGGATTGGTGTATTACGTAAACCCTGTAACCTAGTGATAGCGATATTTCGAAAAAATGAATCAATTCTCAATATTCGATATCAAAAGTGACGATATCGATACGTGAAAAGAATCGTTTAGAAAGATATCGATCTTCGAAAATCGATTCATTTCGATGAAAAAGGAGAAATGAAGCCAATGAACTAATAACTAAAAGAACGACTACAAGACAGGTCAATGAAGCACTTTTTCAACTAGTGTGCATGTATTCAACCACAAACTCAAGTTTTCAAAGTAAAGTGTCTTCTTCTTACCTAGTGTATATATAATATGTATATAAGAAAATTTGCCTCATGAGATGCTTCTCATGTACAGAACAAGTAAACGTTATAGCCGTTCGTTTTAGTTATTAGTTCGTTGGATTGCAGCAGTCAAAGAATTTTCACGATTTCATCATTTAACTAGGTTGAAATTTCTATGACAGTGTATTTTCAACTATCAGCGGTGAATACGCTTACAAGCGGGACTTGATTCGATACGATTACGCAGAAAATGTATCGATTCACGTGGATCGATTCGAATCTAAAAAGGAATAAAAAAAACTCGATTTTTTTGAAAAAGCATTTTGAAAATCGATACAATACCGCCATCACTACTGTAACCCTGCAACTGTTGCATCTATGAGTTCAGCCGTTTGTAACTTTATCCCGGACAAAGGCATACAGCCAGAAAAAAGCTCTAAAAACAGCTGTATATGCCTGGTATTCTATGTAGTAGCGAATAAACCGAGATATAGGCTTTTATTGCGAAACCATTCACGGACGCTTTAATTTTATTCATATATATAGATGTTATAAACCAACAGACAGACATACAAAACTGCAAGTTGTATATTTCGTCTTAAGCCTGAAACACTATGCAAGCGACACGACAATGACTGCGTAAAAAATCGCTGTCATTTGATTTAAATAACACGTCAATATATGAAGTAAAACACAATGCGGACGACAACGTTTGTCGGTGACGTTGAATTTAAATAAAATTTGAAATTTGTCGCGCGTTAAGGGCGAATTCAGTAAAATAAGACTTTGGGTTACGCTCAGATGTAATGTAATCTATATCGGTTATGTTTGTTATACTCCTAATAAGCCAAAAATGCCGCACAAACCACTTTTATAAATTTTTAAAATTACTTTTAGATATTCTGGCCATTCTCACGACCAACTCTTGATAAAAATATAATGGCAGAACTGTGTCAATGACAGTTTATGTCGCGCTCGTAGTTGCCATCATTGTGTTTTAACGGGCATTTTGTCGGCGTTTTTTTACGCCGACATTGTCGTGTCGTTTGCATTGTGTTTGAACCTTTAGAATTGCATATTCTATCGATCTTTTCAATATTATGTAAAATAAATGAATGTACAGATAGACATATCATTCTTATTATATTATATCTGATTTACATCGCACTAGATTTTAATTAATCACTGGAAATCTCAACTAAAATCTACTACATTTCCCATACATTTAGTAGATTTTGAAATTTTCATCAGCAACTAGATTTTAAAGAAATCTAGTTCAATATCCACATTTGCAAACCTGGACAACCCTGAAAATGTGTTTAACCAAATTCACCACACCTCTCCAGAATATTTGAAAATGACATTTGGCATTTGTGAAATGAAGAATTGTTACGTATTTGTTTACGGTGTTTTTTGTAATGTAGTTTTTTTTTAAATTATCCATTATCTTAAAACTTTCACTAACAACACAAACTTCACAATATGTCAGATATGTTATAAAATTGTTTTAATGTCAAACAAAATCTTGTCGGTTCGATGTAAAAAGTTTTCTAGATTTCAAAATCTAGTTGATGAAATCAAGCGATGTAAATCAGGTATTAGTGTAGATTTATGTTCATGCTATGCTGTTTATATGTATGATGTTAGTTTTACTCCATAAGAGACAAGTTTTTTCTTATTAAGAACCGAACCCACATTTTTGCATGGAGTTGGTGTTTCCTAGAACGCAGTTCAAGGACTATAGTTCTAAAATGTACCACGGCGGCGCTATAGTAGTTTAAAAGTGAATTTAAAAAAAATTGTTTTTGCAATAACTTTTTTAATTGTAGAGGGATTTAAATGTAAATTGGTATAATAATAGGTGTTTATGTGTACAAAGTATTGTGTAAAAAATTTCGATTTTTCGAATATTTCCGAAAAATGAGGAGTGCTCGAAACTGATGCTTTACATTTGATCGATAATAACTTTTGGACGGCAAACTGGAGAGGGGTGTGTGACATACTGGAATTAGATACTTTTATACTCTACTGAAATCTGTAAAAATATGGGGGGCCACCGATTTAAATTGGGATGTAGGGTGGTTCAAAATTTCCTTAAAGGTTTAAGACATTTTTTTAGATTTGCTTATAGCTTTGATATGTTTTCGTCCACTTTAATGAAAATTTAAATTTTCAAAAAAAATTTCTAACAAAACTTTCAAATTTTCGAAAAACTTTCGGTTCAAATTTTTACCACTTTCTGAGTTGGTAGTCTAGACGTGCAGGTATATTCCACAAGAACATGTAAAGATATAAAACAATTTTATATTTTTAGTATTTTGCCTAAAGGGCTCTTAACGCACGTCGCATGATATGATACAGCGCTTAAATTCTTCTCAGTGTAAAGAAGTGTAGGGGAGCGGGGGGCTAGTTGTAACAATTTTTCGTTTCTTGGCTATGGAAGCTTACTTGTTGGGTATTTAGGAAATACAGCAGTACTGTTCGAATGAGCTACTATTCAACTATCGATTGCAAATAAAATTTTGATCAAATCTATGACGATTTCTTGTAAAAATGGCTTAGAAAAAAAAGTGACGAGTGTTACAACTTACCCCGTGATTGGGGCTAGTTGTAACAGGCTTGGGGCAAATTGTAACAGTAGGAATTGAAAACCAGTTTTCTATTTTTCAAAGATTTATTTAGCATATTTAGCATTAGAAACTTTAGACACGCTAAAGCAAACTTAGTTAAGTTTTATTCTTAATTTAATAGAAAAATATTCAAAAATTAACAAAAACAAGTCTTTTCCTTTTTTTAAACCATAAAAGAACTATGAGATCTTATCTCCTGTTGCACATTTTACATGTGCCCACATCTCGCACATTATACATTGTATCCACTCCTCGTTTGAATTTTCATAAGCTTCCCCACAAGCTAAACAAAATGATTCCTCGGGTTCAGATTCTGAATCAGATTTTAAAACTTTCTTTTTTGCTTTTTCTATCCCTTGTCTTTTAACTATCTTTATCTTATCTTCTGTCCCCGTTCTTTTGCCCTTTCCCTTGCCTTTCTTAGTGTCTTGTGTTTTCTTTTTCTTATTTGACTTTTCTTCATATTCCTTTTGTAACTCGTTTTTCTCTGGCGTGTCTGTAAGGACACAACATTTTGTTGAGGGCGGTTAGTCAATTTTCGTGGTGGAGCTTTCGGGTAAGGCCTTATTTTAGATGGAGAGAAATCATTTTGCTTTTGTAGACCAGAAGGCCCAGGAAAAGAAGAAATTTAAGTATGTCCCACGTAATTTCATAGAAATAATAAATCAATAAGGGGCAAGTTGTAACTTGTTACAACTTGCCCCATGAAAGTGTTACAACATACCCCACTGCAAGGTTTTTTGAAATAACTGCTATAAAAAAATATATCCCTTATTTGGTGTAAAATTACAGTTAACATAATCGAAGTAAACAAATGCTAAATGTATTTGAATAAATTAACAACTGCTAAACAATTTGAAATCAACAATAATCAATTTTGTATAAACAAAAAAAATGCCATTACCTGGTCTTATCGGAGCGCCTGCACAACACGGCCTTCTGCGCTATCCAGCGGGATACTGATCGCGCTCATATGATAGAATGGGAATTAAATAGTAGGTTTGGTTGAAAATTAAATGAATATTCTTCTATTATCTAGGTAAAAATGCTTGTTACTACTTGCCTCTGTTACAATTAGCCCCCCGCTCCCCTACAGACGTACCAAAATCTTTTTAGGAAACACCATTTTAAGTCATTTTTAATTTTTTTATTTGAGAGTAAATTAATGTTGTGTTAAAGGGTTAGTAGGAAGGAGCATTCCGTTATTTACAAAATAACAACAATGGTTAAAGCTAAACACTTTAACTTCTTTTCTTTTTTCTTCTATCACGGAGTTTTCTTTTCTTACCTTTTTAAAAATGGGCGATTTTGTCGAGAGGGATTTTACCACAGGAAATTTTGCCGAGATGATTTTATCATTGTTGAGATTCTGAAATGGGGATAATGTGCCCAACCCCTACTTTAACAGTACATTTTTATAACTTTGATTTGTCTCAGTAACGTTAAAATAAATAAAAGTCGCAAGTTTTTCAATAAGCACTGCTAATATAGCATGACATATACCCAACATTCTATGGGTTTTTTTTTATACACATTTATAAATGAAGCTTCTTATGAGATATACTTTCATTTCGAATATTTTGAGATACAACATTTTCAATTTAGATATTAAAATCGTTTCATAATTTCCTTTACAGTTGTTTTACTTATTTCATTGTCCGTTTAAAATTTGTGTGATTGCTCTTAAAAGTTCTACATCTTAAAATTGTGGACGATCATTGTTTTTATTTTTTATTTGAAAATTATAAGAATGGAGATAATTTATGTCACAAACAATGTTCTGCTTTTATCTACTGAATACATAAATTGTATTATTTTATGTTTTGGTGAACGCAGCGCTTATTTCTATGAATTTCGCCTTAAAGAGTTCATTAATTTTATATATACGATTTTGTTACGTAATTAAAATTCTAAAACAACCCGCTTATCTGTAATGTAATTTTATTTTATTTTATTTTTTAACTCAACGTTAGACAATTTTTCATATTAGCGGGTCCTTTCGAACATTAAGGGTTAAAATTGATTTTTACATTGCTTTTAATTTTAGCATAATAAACATAATAGCTAAAAAGGAAATAATAATTATTTTGTAATGAAATACTAAGTAAATACGTCTATTTTGATTGGTGATCATATTAAGTAATTAAAGAGTTTTCTGTAATCAGATTGGTTTCTAAAACTTTCGATTCCAGTACGGCATCTTTAACCTAAACTCATTATATAGCATTTCAAGCCAAAGAGAAACCATTTAAAACTCAATTATTGCAAACATTTCAAAATCACACATTTTCAAAATCATGTACAACCTTTTCAAAATTTTGCACAACGTTTTCGATATCATTTGCAACTCTTTAAAAAACTATCCTATATATTTCAAAATCAGTCACAAACCTTAATTTTAAAAGGTTAACAACAATTTTAACTTGGTAAATTCATTTTTCTTTTATTTTCAAGGTTAATAACAAATTCAAAAATAAAAGTATCGCTTTTAGGTAAAGTATCGCGTTTAGGGTAAAGAGAAACATGAAAATAGTCTTTTTAATCGAATTCTACGTGCAAATAAACAAATAATATGAACGAAGCCTGGCTAAAGCTGTATATGACGGCACTATGTTTCATTTAAAGTACCTTCCCCCCTATTTTTCCATGCTCAATCCGGTTGCGAATGCGTTTTCCAAAGATACAGCTTTCGCAAGGCGTATATTCTATGGTGAGACAAGAGTAGAAAGAAGGTTTGTGAACATTACAAGAACTGCGTAATGAATACGGTCGTGAAACTTTCTCCTGCTGCAATCGGACAACGCGTATCTTAAGTCTAGTTAAATACATGTGAATTTTGACCCTGAAATACTGATGCATGCATTTTTGAATTAAATTGAAAATTATGGTATTGATTTTTTGTTTTGTTTTGTTTTTACTGTTGCCATATTTTTTGCAATAAGGGTCACAACAACTACTTTGTTGTACCTATGTATGTGTAATTTTCAAAAAGTACCTATCGTGTGACTTATTAAGATTAAAACAACATATGTTGAGGCGCCTGCTAGCGTGTCAACAACTGCCCGCGGGTCGCAGTTTGGGAAGGTTCCCAAAACGAAGATATCAATTTTGATGAAACTTTGCAGTATCATAGTTCTACACGAGACATTTAATAATTCGTTTACAAAAGTGGCGGAAAGTCCCTACTTCAGCGGGGAGGGGATCTCGAAAAATTGGCAAAATTGGGTGTATTTAGATATCAATATCTAATACGTGAGATATTTAGATGTTGACAAAATTTCAACTGCTTTTAATTATATAAGCCTTAACCGTTCATATAAAATAGACATCTATTATTTCTTCGGAGAAAATAAGAAAAATTATGGGTCGTATGCGTAAAGCCCTCTGTCTCGAATCTCATTTTTTGACGGATTTTACGTGCAGAAATCAACAAAGTTTTCGCATACAAGCCTATATGTGTAGCATTCATAAAATTTGGAATGCTTTCATTAAACTCAATCTACCTAACTTTGCTCTACTCTACTCATGCTTTTGTAATGGTTTGACATTTTAATGATGGGGGAAGGTCTCTTCTTCTTATCGAGTTTTCAGTTATCCCTCTAACGTCCTTTCTTTAAAGTCTTATGAAACTTTAGAGTTGGGAAAATGATTAAGTTCTTACATTTATTTCGAATTTTAGTACGTTTCCTGCCAGAAAGATACACTGACACATTTTTTATTAAAGATTTGCACTCCAAGAAGTTTGCTCTTTAATTTGATATGCAATATGTATATAATCGTTTCTCATCGATACCAAAATGAACTCATTTAGTCGCATATACAGTAGATTGTAAATATATATTTGTAATTCACTCTTTGAAAATTTCGGATGCCAACTTTCCTAAACTCGTTATTACTGCTTTGATGTTTGCTAATTGGACTGAGTTTTACTGAACTGACCTCCAGATTCACTATTTTCTTAAGGCCATGTTTTTATTTTTTTTTTTACAACCATCTTCAGACAGAAATCATTCGATTCCTTTTCTCAATTTCTAAAATTTGTTGTATTTAACAAAATACGCTTATAATAATGTAAGAGTTTAAGTACAGTTAAGTAATGAATAAATGCAGAAATTCTTGATTTACTCCAAAAAACAAGAGGAAAATAAATATATTCATTAAAAAATTAGCAGCTTTTTCTTTAAAAGAGTTCAAAAGTTGCGTATTAGCAGCTATCACGTTGGGTGCCATCACACCACAGGTGCATCTCCAAAAATACTTCTTCACCGGCTAGAGTACCCACCCGTACGTCCCAGAATGTAGTCATTATAGTCGCTTTATATTTATTATTCTACTGCTATACGTTTTGTTAACTGTACAATAATTTTATAGTTATTTAGTTGTTTTTTTACGGTGAAGCCAAGGCTGTGATTTTACGCTTTTTGGAGCCTCTTCCATTTAGTATACAAACTGCCTATTTCAAAATGGCAAGCCCAACGTTTGGATGAAGAAAATACTGTAGAAAACAAAAGGAAAATTCAGGCTCAGTTCAAAGAAAATCTTGATTCCTGTGAACCCATGAAACAGGGTTTCTTCGCCAGCACAGACCGTAGGGTCCTCTGGAACCGTCGATCGATGTGCGAAAGCTGATTCGGGTGCGCTTATGATGCAGCCGTTTAAATGCTACATCAGCGTCTTTATAGCAAGTGCGGTAACTGTAGAATACTCTAGCAGCTACACCACTTGTCGCTCCCGGCTCAATCCCGAGGTGTGCGCATCACATGGATAGTCCAGCGAACCTTGGCGGGTTTAAGCAGACAAACGTGGCCCATTACATTTATTTAGAAATCCAATAAAAAATCAATGAACATTTGTTAACACAAAAGATTTACAAGTTTGTAGAAAATGAAAAAAGATTCTTTAAAGTACTTTTCTGCAAATTACTTTTCTAGCAGTTGTTCTTTTTTGACTTGAGACTGTTATTACCAATTCTTGTCTTTGAACTATTTAATTTTATCTGTTTTATTTTAATGCTACACATTAACTTTAATTTCAAAATAAGTTACGAGATCCTTCTCGCTCCCGGAGTATCATAAATTTTCTCTGAAAAGAGTCTTGCTTCTGTTCTAATTTTTTCCAGTTTCTAATTTGCTATAAGCCGGCATATATAAGTTTGCAAATAAGTTTGTCTTGGACGAAACTATTGAAATGTTTGACAAATGGTTGCCTAGATTTATAACGGGACGAGAGGTTGTTGTTGAGTCTCGTTTCCGCTCATATAAAATTTCAAAGCCAACAAGTTGAGAAACATCTTGGCAGCAACTTTTACTAATGGAAACGTTCATCGAAAACCAAGATTCTTGTTGGGACTTGGTTAAGTAAAGTCACACAATTTGTTGTGCTGATTTCTGTTTTCATATGAAAACGCTCAAGTCGATTGCAAATTGTGCAGTTTCTTTGCGAGTTGGTATTACTGGAAACAAGATGTAAATTTAGCCGACTTATTGGCTCCCAACTAATTAACAGTTAAAAAATTTGGTTGGTTATATAAGACAGTGTGAGCTCAAATTAAAGGGAATTTTATGCACTTTAATAATATCTAAGAATAAAAGATACTGCCTAAGAAATTTTACCTGGAAAGGGTTGCAACAGTTACCTTATCTTCAAGTTAATAGCTTCAATTCTGAAAGTACTGAACGCATGAATACTTTTTTAAGCTACTGTGTAGGGAACATTAGCTGAGATTTCAATAGAACAATGTTCATTAAGCAGCGATGAAAGAGTGTAAGGCATGCGACATTGTTCCTGTGCTTCAGGAAATCGATATTAGAAGGTATCGTTGCGTTTTAAATAGGGCTGGAAAGCGACTGATTCAAATAGTACCCATAATTAAGGGTTCTATTACCTGAAAAATTTGAAATGGAAGATAAGAGACCATTAATGAAAGGTTAGAAAATGTGCGGAGAATAATATGGAACCTTGCGGTAAGCCAACATTAATGGTGGAAGATGGAAGATGGAATTTTCGAAAAGGAAACTCCCAATTCAAGTGTGAAGAAAATAATTAAGACCAATTGCTGGAAGTTTAGATGAAATGACAGGCTGACAGGGACCTATTATTAGCTGATATTTTTTAGTTATGTTTATTGGTTCGAAACAAAAAGAATCGTCTAGATCTCTCCTCTGCGTTCCGTGGAAAAAACGGCAGAGCCCTTCTTCTTTTAAAGGAAAAAGCACTACTTTACTTGCACCTTTTTCTATTCAATCAAAAAGAACAAAGCGACTAAGATAAATTTAGAGCTAGTTTTCGTACACCTTTAACAAAGCAAGTGTTGGCATGGGGCACCTATTTCGAGTACAATCTTGCTTAGATTAGACTTTAACAAGTTTTTACTCTACACGTTGTTGGTATAGTTTTGATAGAAGGCCTTGAGGTGTGTAATGCCCGGTTTCTCAGTTAAAGTTTAAACTCCGTTTAACTCTAGCTAAAGTTTAAACTAACGTTTAAAATATAGTGGTGTTTTTCAGTATTGGTTTAAACCTAATCGACAGTTTAAACGGAGTTTAACTTAAACGGTCGCAGATGATGGCTTAAACTAACATTTCTCATGAAATCAATCGTCGCTATATGAAATGTTCGAGTGATTTCTGCTGATTTTGTGGTGCTTAAACTTTAACTGAAAAACCGGGCATAAGAGTTACTACAACAGATTAAAGTTAAGTAAGCGGAGAAAATTTGTGCAATTGAAGGTGACGGTATTATCGATCAGAATACCGTAGCAATTTTGTTTAACAAATTTAATGATTGTGGTACATACCAAGCTATCAGCCCAAGTGGAAACTGGAGTGCCTTCTGAAGATAACGGTAAAGTAATTCTGTGAAGATCGCATCTATCTACTTAAGAAAGTATTAGCGAGACTTGAGATTGCCCACTACAACTATTAGTCGCTAATTGTGTGATTTTGCGTCCTTATTTTATGGTTCGATGAAACTGTCTGACTTTCAATAAATATATATAATTAAATTCTGATCTTTATTTTATATCATTAATAAATTTTATAAAAATATTTACTTAAATCGCCCTTCCGTAAGACATAATTTAATCATTGCGTGTTAACTTCCATTCAATCCATTCAATGTTGCAATATATTCCAATAATGCAGGATATTGGTGTTCATGGGCCACATTAAAAAATCTCTATCATTAAAAATTTAAGTTTTATTTATAGTATAAGGTAAGTGCATTAATTATCAAAACATCTTGAAGAAATTGGAATCAATCAAATTAGAACGTGCGTTGTTAATAAAACATAAACCCTGTAAAATTTATTAATGTTATCAGAAATGTCATTCCACAGTTTAAATGCAATTTAATTTCGCATTTTATTTTCATGCTATTGTCTGTCTTTATAATTATTCTTTAATACAAAGTTAATACCGTGTAAAAAATGGCTGGAAGTTTTCACTTCCCTTCGAATATTATTAATTTTAGAAAGTATGTGTTCTCGAAAATTCTTCTGAGAGGTTGTTGTTACCTACTTATCTGTATTAAAATCAAAAATATTGTAATGTATATTCAGGGCCGTTTTTATATTGCATGTTTTTAAGGAAAGTGTTTAAAATAATTTTGACTTACAAACGGTTTAAAAAATTTTCAAGAAGCCCTACTTTCGTATTAAATCATAAGCTAATTATTAGTAAGATTGTGAGTCTTAATTTGGATGGTGGTAATGTTGTAAAACTGTTGCAATTGTGCCCAATTAAAGCATGTTTTGAAGGCTACTCGGATGTAGTTATTTTATAGGCTGTCTAAACTCAATCTTGGATAAGATTATTCTAAATAAATGATTTTAAGAGCTGAACATAGAAACCAAAATGGGATGTGAGAAATTTGGAAGTGATAATATTTCGTTTTATTTCATACAACTATCAGCCGAGATATGTATTGATTTTTTGTTCTTTTTTCACATTTTCTTTAATTTTAAGTTTGTATCTGCTTTTTAAATCGGAATATATATTCCAATTCAAATTTTTTACAATTAAGTTTTCGGACTTCAAGAACCATAATTTTCATTGTATAGCAAATAGTCTAAAGCAAGTAAGTAAACTTTAATTTGAAAGATTATATTAAAATGTTAAATCTTATCAATTGTGCTAGAAATTCAGAAATACATAAATACAAATAAAGTTTGAATTGGAATTATCACATCCGTTTTGTTAGGAAAATACAATTTTGCTACTTAAATCTCCCGATGTAAAACTGAATTGAAATTTTAAATTGTTAAAGAGATCAATTACTTTCAGTAGATTGTGCAAGATTAAAGACAATGCTTATAAAATGTTGATATGTCTATTCAGATGTCAGTTCTCGTAATCGTAAGAATTATCTGGCAATCGCAATTCTACTACACAATTTAAATGGCTTACGTATGTTTTAAATGCGGTTAAATTATAATATTGCCATTCTTAACAGTACTCTTCAGTCAATTGTAATAATATGCAGATAATTAAATATATAACTCCTATAAATAAAAGGCAGAAAATATTTCGTAAGTCTCCACTTGACTCAAACCCTTTCTAATGTTAGCACGTTCATTTTAATAGGGACGTTACACGAAATTTGTTTATTGTTGTACATATTTGGTGATTTATGGATCTCTATTTAATGTGCGACATTTTAAACAAAATTACAATAATTCTTATTGAGCGGTCGTACAAATTATAATTTTAGAACTAGTAATAAATTTTTAGCATAGAATTTCTATAAATATGAAAGGTGAATTAAATATTTAAGTAATATTAGCATTTTTTAAACAATTTGTTCGATATCGTTACCGATTCTTTAGCCACCAATGCATCAAGGAGGTGGAGGACCAATGGGACCACAGCAGCCACCGCAGGGCCCGCCACGTTATCAGAACCAAGGCCAATGGAATGGTCCTCCAAGACCGAACGGCCCACCACGACCAGGTCCACCAAATGGACCACCTGGTCCTCTTCAGCACAGACCACAAATGGTAAAATCATTAATCATATAAATTTTCTCTGTCCTTTTCAAATGTAGAATAATTAGAACGTATAAAATCTAAGGTTAAATAGTGTCATAATGTCATTATGAACACTTTCGTAGAAAGTGTGGTAATTTAAAATATCTTCTATTTAAAAATTTTGGTTTGGCTAGTGTGATTTAGATTGTTTTAATTAACTAACAAAATCATGCCTACCTACAGTTGAACGTGAATATTATATTTTGTAAATTGGTGTTTAATATGGCACGAGTTAGCTTTTCTTTAGCAACATATAATGGAGTTTCAAATAGAACGCACAGGTAATAACAACAACAAATGACTAAAAAACAGTAAGTAAAATTATAAATCAACAACACTATTGAATATTTTTTTACAAAAATAAACACTGTATCAACTGAGAAATATTTCTACGGATGTAGAAGTTTTCAACTAAATTATTTAAGTCGACAGCATGTAACAAGACATAATTTGCTTTAAGGTCACTCAATTGTAGTTCATTATCTAATTCAGATAAGTATATTGTTTCTTCGATTAAAAGAAGTGATTTAAGACAAAGGACATAAAGGAGGAAATATTAAAATAAGACTGATGTACCTTTTTAATGAAATAATTTTGGAATTAATTTCAGAGTGAAATCTTCATCTTATACTCAAACAGATTGGCTCTTTTATTGCTTGATTTTTGAATTTAAAGAAAATTAATTAATGTCTTATCGTACGGTTATTACAACGATGAATTTTGCACAAGGTGTCTCCAAAAACAAAAATTAAACCAAAATTTAGCAAAAAATTGAGTATAATTGGTGTTTATATAAAAATAAATGCAGTGGTCGAAATTTACTTAGACGCAAAAGAACTTTTAGAAAATATCACACCATATGTTAAAGTTTTCGACATATTTTTAATTGAAGGTAATATGGAAGTGGAGAAATAGTATGTAAGTGGAGAAAGAATTAATTGGGAATTTCTATATTCTGTGATAGAGAGAGAGAGTATTTGTGCTAATTTTGAGAAACTTCGGATCAGTGTCATATTTCTTATATTTTATGCAGTTTAGGTTTTTGCGATATTTGAAGTAATTCATTCATTCTTCGTGAATACTTTACCTCAGGTTCCACTACAGGTAGATAATAGAATCCCTTGTTCGAAAACCTTCAATTTACTCATATCTTCCCTCTTTACATCTACCGTTTCTAAGCTAATATATCCCTCAGAACAGATCCAATAATTCCCTGGTATACGCATTTTTTCGTTTTTTAGAGAACAATGTCTTGGTCTCTTCTATCTCGTGTCTTTAAATGGTTAAATTAATATCCCTCGCGGGCGTCATTCTAACGGCCCAGTGGGGTGAGACACACGTCTGCAGACTTCCTCCTCTGTGGGCTTGGGTTCCACGCAAAATTTCCTATAATAACGGTGTTTTAAACCTTTTTTTTCGTTGAAAAATTTGCAATTAATTGACAATTATCAAAGCATGCTCTAAAATGCTTAGAATTCCTGGAAAACAGCGTACATACATACATTCGAAATGAGATTCAGCTTTATTTTGGCACAAGGAATCCGAAAATCACTCTAGTATGTATTTTTTCGGCTAGAAAGTTATTTTTTGTACAAATTTAAACCAATAAATTATAAACTAAAATTTAAATCGACCAATTCAAGTTTATAAAAAATTGTAATGTATCTAAGTAAATTTCACATTTTGAAGAATCAACAGAACATTTCAATTTGGTTTCAAATTAAAATAACCATTTTCCATTAGCTTCCAAACATGTGAAGGGATACTGATATGTCTGATAACTGTTTTGTAGGCTAAGTAAATTTAGTCCACTGCAGTGATTAATGATTAAGGATCTTTACAATTTCCGCACTATACATGCGCAACAGGTGACACTCAGTTGCATGGATTAAGATGAAACTGGCTGTTTAATTATACCAAACGTTAAAGAAATTGTCTTGATATTTTATTGGGATATGTTAATTTAGTAAATACAGTTCTGGTATTCAAAGTAGCAAATATTGGAAGTGATGTTTTAATTCTCATTCATAATTATAATTGCTTTGACATATAGAAATCTGAAAATTTTTATTAAAGTTTATTGTCAATTTCATCGTTAAATATATATTTGTGGCTATTTAGAGAAATAGACAAATTTTTTGCGTAATAAAATATTTGTTTCCAGATATATTTATTGTAATATGTATCTGAAAACTGACTTACACTTTGCCTTGCATTTCTTTCTCCAAATAGCGATAGATTTTATCATAATTAGGAGTACATATTAAAAAAGATCACAGATATTACATGCTGAAAAGAATGTCATATTATAGATTGTGATAATTTTTCGCGGCTTGTATGCGAACAAGTGTTTCTTTCTTAATTCAAGACAAGTTGTTTTCTAATACAAGACAAAACTTCAATATAATACATTTAATGTGCTTCAATTATAAAATTTTCAACTTAAGGAGAAAAAATATTTTTACATTCTCTTAGAAAAGTTTATATTTCTTTACAAGAACTTTGTTAGACGTAAATATTAAAAGATTATTACTTATTTAGGATTTTAAATACAAATACAATAATAAAATACCTTCAGGTTGATGCTTTTTTCCAAATCATTGTAATTTTAGATTGTATCTTAATGGTTAATATAAAATATCATAACATCAACTGCAAGTACATACAGAAAAGGGTGTTATTAATGTGATGCAATTCATTTAACGTCGTGCATTCCAAACATTTGTTTCTGAAATAATCCAATATCTATTTTTTCCGATGTAATTTTTGATTAAAATTCTAATTAAAGTTTCTATACTGCACTAAAATAAGTATATTTGTCAGGGTTAAATTTATTTTTACGTAGGCTGGTTTTAAAACTGTTAAATTTTAAAAAATAGCAATCCTCTTTTCATAACAGGTTGCTTCAAAATTTCTGTGTAGGTTAACGTTATAAGCAATACTAATAGGGGTATTATCTTTTTATGAGATAAGGTCATCATTGTCAAATTGACTTTGATTGGACATGACCAGTTTTGATATTATACGCCTCAATTCTTCTGATGTCGGATTCATAAATGAGCTACCGACTAAAACATGGACATGGGGGCTTCAGCAAGGCAATAGTCTGTTTGTTACATTCGGGTTTGACCCTTTACGCCTTTACGGTTCTCATCTCTATAATGCCCCAAGATTAAAGGTGTTCGAGATTTACACTCTACCCCATTTTTCCTCTCTCTGTAGCATAGTGTC
>QYTT01079783.1:0-11501 GCA_006980735.1 Dasypogon diadema | reverse complement strand
TAAATTTATTTTTACGTAGGCTGGTTTTAAAACTGTTAAATTTTAAAAAATAGCAATCCTCTTTTCATAGCAGGTTGCTTCAAAATTTCTGTGTAGGTTAACGTTATAAGCAATACTAATAGGGGTATTATCTTTTTATGAGATAAGGTCATCATAGTCGATTATATTAGGAGCACCCATAAGTAATCAATTATTTTGAAATCTAAAACAAACTTTGTAGTAGATGGCCTCTTTTTCAAGAGTTCTAAATAAAACCGTTGTAATTGTTGACAATACAACTCAACAGTAACTGTTTCTCCAGGTTTCGACAACTTTTCGAAAGCTTTAGTTTTTGTAAAGGATCCATTTTCCATCTCCGGTAACAATTCTGCTAAGAAATGGATTTCTACGAAATCTGGATAACAATGAAATGCAAATTGATCGACGAAGATTCTTGTTGGCCTTAGATAATTGAAGCGATACCCATATTCCTTGCCTATGTACCTTTCCAATTTCGTGCAGGTGCCTTTGTATTGTTGACCATGTAGACCCAAGGCTTCTCGATAATTCTTGTATACTTAATCTCGGATCAAATTCCACTAGAGATTTTAATGTGTCATTATTAAATTCAACTGGTTGTCCAGCTTGAGGCCTGTCAGAGAGGTCATAATCACCAGTAATCACCAGCAGCAAACTTCCTAAACACACTTGACACTTGTGGACCTTCAATACATCTGCATAAATATCGCAAATTTTCTTTGTTGTTACCGTTGCATTAACTGCCGTCATTTTATTACAGGGCAAACAAAATTTATACTTTTAGAACACAGGCTGCTTTACCGAAAACTGTAAAAGAATACGTTTTTTTTCTTCAACGATCGGTACAGAACTGAAGGCAAAGAAATTCTTTCAAAATTATTGATTACTTATGGGTACCCCTAACATTTCCATTTCTAATTACATTTTGAGAATTGAGGCGTATAGTATCTATGTCCACTTTTGACAAATATTGAGATATTTATTGCAATCTGTTTTGTTATCCCTTATTTTAATATATGAGTGTGCATCCCTAAAAATGGATAAAACCCTTTGAAAATATGAATTGAAAATCGGAATTATTATCAAAACCCGCCATGTCCACACTCGGTTCAATGTTAAAGAAATTAAATCAATCCATGAATATCTCAAATTGACTTTGATTGGACATGGCCAGTTTTATTATATCAATTCTTCTGATGTCGATTCATAAATGAGCTACCGACTAAAACAAGCTTCAGCAAGGCAATAGTCTGTTTGTTACATTCGGGTTTGACCCTTTACGCCTTTACGGTTCTCATCTCTATAATGCCCCAAGATCAAAGGTGTTCGAGATTTACACTCTACCCCATTTTTCCTCTCTCTGTAGCATAGTGTCTGAAGAGAAATGACCAATTTGTGCAACTAACAACAAAAACTCCGTTTTTGCCACCTGCCACAGTCGATGAACGTCTGCTCGGCATCATCATAAATTCCGCACTTAACTGTCGCGGTTTTGATCACTTTGTGCAGTTAAGAATCAAAGTTAATTAGTTCAAAGTTTCACGATCCTAATGAATCTTCCGTCTTCTAGTCCTATAATATTTGTCAGGTCTGGATTTTGTGCAGCTCCTTTCTTCTCCTCGTCAATCTCAAATCTTCGTAGGAAAACCGATCTCCCTTCCTTGGCGAGAAGATCGATCAGGATGATCTCAGCTCTGAAATGGTGTGGTAAGCCAGGTGCAATCTCCGCCAATACACTTTCCACACCTTTTCATTGTTCAAGTTCGGGCCGCCAATAGGGTCAGCGGTCTCCAACGGAACGTATAGGCAGGATCTTATACAAGTTTCCCCTTGCTCAATCCCGTTCTGTCATTCAGCTCTCCGTCCTCTCCGCGCCGAGTCCACCACGTGGTTTACGTCTCTCATATTGGGTGAAAATTTCCTGCGATCGATTGAAAAACGTGAGAATATAATAAAAAATAATTTTGCGTGGCATCAGCCGGAGCCCCCTTTTGGGGAACAAAAACTAGAAAAAGAAGAAAGACAGGATTTGTGTTCAGCAAACCAGAGCAATGGTTTCTCCTAAAGGAGTAAAACAATGGCGCCAACAGTGCCTGCTTATTGAACATAACGGACAAGCCTGATAGCTAAAACAGTTTCAACTATTGAATATTGGATGATACTGCCACGTGGCGGATTGTGAAAGCTTAGAAGACCGTCCAACTATCAAATGAAAAATAGGATAAATGAAAAAGCCTGCGAGTGAAAGAACATGCAAACGGACGAGTTGTCTTTACAAGAACCGAACACGTGATATAAGCCGTTATGAGAAATCAATCATTTATCAGTTGCAATAATCCCTATTTGCTCATATAAACTCTTGTGGAGAATTCTATTGGAGGTCGAAAATAAAAACCCAAAGACTCAAAACACGGACTAAGATACCTACAAAGTGAAAAAAGTAGTGAATGAGTGAAATAATTCAGAGGCATCACGAGAGTTTTAAAAAAGTGAAAAATCTCAAAGGGACATTTATAGAGGTCCATTAAAGCGGGAGTGAATCTTCAAGAGCATGCGGGTAGTTGGAAGCCGTTTCGCATTCAAAAAAGAGGTGTAGGAAGGATGTTATATTTGGTCAAGAACACTACCTCCGTCTTGTTGAGGACCAATGACAGTCCGTGTGCGGTCATTTCGCACTACTTGGTTTAATTCGAACTGCGTTTAATCCATGTCCCGCGCAGCACCGAGTGTTGCAACATGGTTTTCGTATGGGACCAAGTACGACTCCATGGGAATTCCTGCTCGCAACAGACTATTATAAGCCGCGTTGCAAAGGTTCCGTCCTAGGATTGGCTCCTGACATATGAAGTGATAACCCTTCTTCACTGCTCTTTCCTGGTTTTATTGACCTAGTAGAACAGGCAGCTGTCTCTGAGGTAATTGTCAACAATCTGAATTGTCATTACATACATCCAAAAACCTCTTACAGTTTTACACTTTGATATTTCTCGTTTGATGTGCTGGCTTTATTAGATGTTCATTATGCACTTGTAATTTTCATGCCCATTAATTTGTGCGGCATCTTAGTTATATGGTTTAGAAAAATGTCCGTCTGCCGAATAAATTACTAGATCAATATGAGTTCGGCTAATGTGACATTGTCCGGTGAAATGATTATTGATGATATCTTGAGTTTATTTTATGTTGATAAAGGCTTAAGTCTTACAGGCCCATACCATTAAAAAATTCCCGATCTCGAAATGCCCGATTTATCCACATACATCTGAGTAAACGTTAAACCTTTCTTCACATGATTTTTATATAAACAGCTTACAGATGAGAACAACGTCGCATACTCAAATTAAAAATGAAGGCAAACGCGTTGCAACTTCCAAACTTATATACAATATTAAACTTAATTTGAAGGGCCTAAAATTGTTGGCGTTATTTTCTTTCTAGCAAATCTTTTACTAATTTGTGCTCGTATTATGTTACCAAATCTTGCAATCATCCAACATATTTGTTAGTGCAAACTCAATTCAAGACATATTTGTTAGCGCATTTGTTTTTCAAAGTTATAGACCTTTGACTATTAAAGATATTGGTAGACAATAAGGTAGAAATTATAGATTCAGATATTAAGCAACTTCAATTGTTCAGTTTTAATGAATCATATGCAAAAATTGATTTTGAAATTAATCTTAGTTTTTTGTTGGCGGAAAGGAATCTTCTTTCGCTTTAAAAATTAACAATTGAAGTTATAAGTGTAAATGAAGAAAAATAGAAATGCAATAAGAGATATGACCTTATGATAGTTATCAGTTATTATCATGCTAAATATACTCGTGGAAAGAGGTATTTTAAGAGAGCTAAATTAGGAAACAACAATGGAAAGAATAGTTTTTTGGATTAAGTCAATTGTTTGCCAGTGGATTAAATTATACAAGCATGTTTCGTGATAAAAGTATTATTACCAGGGTAAGATGATAGGTAAAAAGTAATGAATGAAACAAAAATATAAACAAATAGTAAGAAATGAGCATAACGGTGACTTCTCTTGATTTTTTTCTTATTGGTATAATTAAAAGTGTTACTTATGTGTAATATCCGAATTAAAAAGAATATAAAATAATATGGTGATAATATTTTGCCACAAAGAGCATTTTCCTAATATCTGAAATACTAAATTGTCGGAAAAAGATATAAACTTCTACAGCCAGAGAATAAAATTTCCAAATACTGAAGCATGCTAAAAGAAACCATTGTCTAATTTAATTTGGATTAGACTTGCTTAAGTGTAAAAAATAGTCATCATTTTTCTTTTAATTTAACGATACCTAAAAAAGACAGGAATGAAAATGATATACAAGTGTACAAGCTTGCCAGCATATAAAGATGTTAATAAAATCTTATCCATATAATATAAATTTTTATGCCTCATATTATACATGGTACCATGATTGTTACTGTAAACGAGGAAAAGTTATGTTGCATTTACTGTAGCCCAATCAGTTTTTTATTGAATTATGAAATTGACATTAAGCTATTTAAAATTACGTATAGTTAATTATATAGGTTTTTATGCATCGAATAATATCTGAAGAGAAAAGTGTTCAATAAAAGTTACTAAAATATGAAATGATTGATACATCCCAGAGACGTTATTTAAAAATTCTCTGTTATCATGAATTTTGTCATACAAGAACTTTAACAAAGAATATAACATTTTGGATGGGTGAATGACGATAATTGACATTTGCTAATCGTTATAACAAACCAGAAATTATCATATAAATATATGCGTTATATGCAATACGCCGTTAGAGTTGATTCAAACCGTTTATATATTAAAGTCTGCTAAAATTGGTTCAAACTATATGCAAAAAAACAAGCATTTTTGAAAATTTTATTAGATTTAATTAATTGTAACATTTTTATAGTTTCAGGGTCCCCCAGGACCAGGTGGGATGCCGCCTAGAGGGCCCAGGCCTGATTGGAATAGGCCGCCAATGCATGGTGGTGGATTCCCTCAAGGTCCACCTGGACCACAAGGTCCACCTCATATGCAAGGGCCACCTAGAGGTCCCCCACCACCTCAAATGGGAGGGCCAGGTGGACCACCACATGGTCCTCAAGGTCCTGCACCCCATGTAAATCCTGCATTCTTTAATCAAGGAGGGGGGCCACCACAACATGCTGGCGGACCTCCAATTGGGCCGCCACATGGGCCCCCAGGTCCACAACAAGGGATGAATATGTCACAGCACGGTCCACCTCCACATTTTAACCAACAAGGAGCACCACGAGGCCCTTGGCCCGGACCACCATCAAAACCCCCAGGTCCATTCCCAGAGCAACAAATTGCCCCACAACTTAGTGAAGTGGAATTTGAAGAAATTATGGGTCGTAATCGCACAGTTAGTAGTTCAGCGATTGCAAGGTATGTTCTTTTGATGTTAAAAGTAATAAAGGTAATATGAGTAATATTTATTTTTACAGGGCCGTATCTGACGCGGCAGCAGGAGAATATTCAAGCGCTATAGAAACACTTGTAACTGCGATCTCTCTTATTAAGCAATCGAAAGTTGCACATGATGAGCGCTGTAAGATTCTAATTAGTTCTTTACAAGATACTTTGCATGGCATCGAGGCTAAAAGTTATAGCAGAAGAGAACGTTCACGTTCAAGGGATAGATCACATCGTTCAAGACCTCGCAGGGAAAGATCAACATCTCGCTATAGGGAGAGGTCCAGAGAAAGGGAAAGAGATCGTGAAGGGTAAGTATGCTGTGTGAGTGAGTTAATGAGAGTGTGTGCTTTATCTATCGAGTATTTGTTTTGATATCAGGAGATATTATTCCGACAGCTATCGCGACAGTGGCAGGGATAGATCAAGAAGCAGAGAACGTGACCGTGGTGGTGCAAATGATCACTACAGAGATGACAGGTCTGTTTTAGTTATTTACATCTCAAGTAAAAGCATATAAATTTAAATTAATTTGCACATTGTTGGTCTAATGCAATACTGAGATATCTTGAAAATGAAATCTTAAGGTATACCGCTACTAAATTATATAAATAATCGCCCTGTTTTATGTAACGCAAAATTATATTTGAAAACCTAGAGTAGAAGAGTAGAGGTTATTAAAAAAATTTTGTTTTTTTTTCACAATAAGTGCCTTTATTTCACGATTTGATTAGCATACTTAAAGCTCCTTATTTAAAGATATTTCAGTATTTCATTAGTTAGCACGATTGCAGCGATTTTATTATGTTTAATTGTTTTCATAGAGTTAATATTAAAAACATTCCGAACAAAGTCCCCTTACTTTTGATATAGGAAGTCTGTTTGTGCACTTTTCTCCCAAATATATCTTTGAGAGTAAGCTATGAGGGATTCCTTTTAGCCTCACCTAGGGTACGTGAGCAGCGTTGCGTTAAACGTCAAAAGTCAGATATTAAAAGGTGAAATTGTAGCTAGGAAAATATTGCATAATTGACATTATTTGTTAATATATGATAACATTTTGTGTATCACTCCTAATAATTTAGAACTGTAAAATTCGATAATTATATAAATTGCGACCCTGCGACTGTTGAGTTATCCTTCGATACATTTCGAGTTTTTGCATAAAATTACGTAAACTCTAAAAAAAAA
The DNA here is from genome assembly GCA_006980735.1 of Dasypogon diadema. Taxonomy (NCBI): domain Eukaryota; kingdom Metazoa; phylum Arthropoda; class Insecta; order Diptera; family Asilidae; genus Dasypogon; species Dasypogon diadema. Next base: position 4,846 of record QYTT01079783.1, on the reverse strand, counting down.
AAACACTAACCGAAGGGAAGTGTGAGATCGGCAAATTCTCAGTTTTCGAGTATGCGAATATGTTAGGAATTTTTAATTTATTACGGGAAAACACGTACGTAAACAGACTTAGAATAATTGCATTAATTGTAGAATAGTACACATCAATTATCTGAAACATCTTCAAAATAAATAGAAAAAAATTGAATTCAAACAAGAGTAGTTAGAAAATGTAAATTGTTAATATAATTCACTGAGTTTTTACTGGGTACTTAATAGAATTAAGCAAGTAAATTTTTTTTGGAAAAGCCACAATTTATTAGGCTGTATCACACATGAAATGTCGGATTCTTATATGAAGAGTTTATGTTGAATATTTTCGAAAATGATTTTCCAGTTAAATCAGGCACCTTTTTAAGAAATCTTTGTTTTTTTAGAAAGGCCGCAATTGCGGAGGCTCGATCTTACATAATTTTCTGACGCAATAATAATTCCAAATTTCTAGAATCGACGGAAATCTGTTGCAGAGGTCTCTTGGGAATAAGAAGGATAAGGGAGAAATTTCTAGCTTTATTCGGAAAGTTCCTGTTCAGTAATTTGTGAAATATGGGATTTTGTACTATCATGAAGGAGGATGGGTTGGGTGGAGGGTGCCTATTTCAGGGACGTGTTTTGAGATTTGTTTTTTATTTATGAATGTTTGTAAGATTTAAGGAACAAATTATAAAGTGAATTATTTCAATCTATCATGGTACAAACTGAAACATGTAAAACAACTTTGCAAGTAAAACAGTAAAGAAAAGGGAGGATGTTCTGTAATTAGAAACATGGTTATCTAATTGATCGACACCGCCCGTACAGCTGTTGCAGATTTTGTTTACATGTGGTTGTGGGACCTTGCATTTCCTTTCCTTGCTTATGTACCGCTGTACAGTCCCAATTAAGTGAACTCCATGTAAATTTGATAACAGGGATACATTTTAATGTCTTTTCAACGCATTAGCATTAATTAATTATTGGGGTCAATAAATGACTCATGAGTTCCTCTGTCCTTTTTATCAAAGGCTTTGTTATTTGCAATACTTATATTTTTTAATCTATTTTCTCTTAGCGTACCCGTTCCATCGTATCCTATCTTCAATAGTTTTGATGCTAAATCGGGACCAGAAAAGAAATTATCGTCAAAAACGTAAGTACAACGAATTCTCCTAGGCCAATGAATTTACTCCGATTTCCAGATTTTCCTTGATAAATATCGAACTGCAATCAATTATCAATGCTGTTAGCTGCAACCTGCAACCCACGCCTTGTAATCACACCGAACGGGTTTATTTTGAATGAATTCTTTGCAGGGTTGAGTGGTATGATTACTTCGTCAATAGAGATGCTTATTTAAGTGACGCGATATCGAAGCACAAATATTATTTTCGCAAAAATGTATGGCAAAGAATAACTCATCAAACCAATTTCTGTGCATAGCGTTTGTCACCAAAGAGTTCCCTTCGCGATCTTCCCAGAGCATTCCGAAGCCATGAAACTTCAATATATTCTGTTAGATTGAGGATTCCGAAAAACGTATACAATTTGTCTGTAGTTATTCCAAAAACTTTATTTTTCTGCTTAGATGAGTAATTGTTTGTCCAATTAGCAACAGTTTTCATAAATTGTATGTGTGTATCAATAAAAAGCTCAGAAAACTCTAGCGGATGATTCTCCTTTGATAATGTTAATGGGTGTAGCAAACAATTTTCGCATGGTTAGAATAGGTTTGTAAATGAGTTCAATGGTAAGATTTCTTCCTTTCCTTTTTTCAAACTCTGAGCAGAAATCATTGCTCCTGCTTTCTTCGTTTGGTTGTAACAATCGATTGGATATTAACCTATTCAGTTTTCAAACGATCGTTATAGTTTTTGGCCTTCCTCATGGTTTATTTTGAAGACTTAGATCTGCGGAACGAAGTTTCCGAAACCAGCTCCGAGTGGCTGTTTCGTTAGCAGTATCTTCACCCAAATGGATATTCATGAGTAAGAGCACGCATCTGCAGGGTAGTGAACATATTGGAAAAAGTTCGGTTAGAGAAAAATAAAATTGATTAAAAAATACCATTTGTGAGTGCAGAATATAATATAAGCTTCTCAAAGATAGCAAACAATCTTCATTTAAAGGACAGCTACCGAACAAATAAACGCTAAAATATTGAACGAACAGGAATCCGGCATTTTATATGATGCAACCTAATAGTTAATACTCTGCAGATTACTGATACGTTACGTCTTTCTAAGTACATAATAGGTAACAGTTAAAACTAACCTTTGAAACTAGAAAGCTCCACGTGTACATCACAAAAGAGAAGCAGGTCGATAAATTGTAGACCATTTTCTATAAAATTGTGGATTTTTTCAAAAACAAATCGACCTTCTAAGCATATTTAATGTGCGGTTAGGTTTGGTGCTTTTTCTTTTAAATGGTATAACATTTATCTGTTTTTGTTAGAATTTAAATATTTATTAAGTTGTATACTTTGAAATGTTAGCAAATCAGTTTTTGAATGAAGATATCCTAATTATAGCTTCGCAGCTTGAACACATTGTGCTGTTCCATTTTTAGGGGCTATCCTACCTTTGAGGCCTGGTTTTTTTTTACATATATTTTATGAATTTCTTCGGAGGTAAAAAATTAAAGGTACAAAAAATTCAAATTTAGCGTTTTTTACACAACATTTTTACTGTATTGAACAATAGTCTATAATCTCCAAATATATATTTTTTGTAGCGGCCCAAGTATCACTGGACAGCGTGCTGAGCAAATTGCCGGATATATCATAAAAATGCCACGTACTTCCCTAGAATAGGTGTTAAACCTCAATTTAGAGAAAGACTGGAATCAGTCCGATTAAAATTACGGAAGTTACAAAGTCCGACAATTTAAAAAATGTAGTTTCGAGAAAAACGCGTTTAAAGTTTTACTATAGCTGTGTTTTTTTGCATCTGACCCGGATGATTAAAAATTTTGAATTAAGTTGACCTCTTGAAGACAGGCAAATAATCAGCGATTTTGAAACCTAAAAAAATTCATCAAAATTCATGAGGTTGAACAATTCAAAACCTCAAAACGTGAACTCGATATTTTCTAGTTTCTATTTTGACATTTCCTACGGTTCAAAATCATGGCAATTTGATTAATTTTTCAGATTCTGAAAATATCAACTACTTATACGCAGTTTAGGGGTCAATTCAATTCAAAATTTTCAATGATCCGGATCTGATGCAAAAAAACACAGCTATTGTAGTCCAGCGCAGTTGGATTTTTTACAGCAAATTGCCTGTATAACATTTAAAAATGTTTCGGAAATGATTTAAACCAACGAAACTAGATTCCTTACATCTCAAGGAATGATTTTTGCTAATAAAATCGATTTTTTGAAAGGTCAAAGCTTCAATCTAATTATTGAGAATTTTAAATTGAGTTGACCGCGAAAATAACTACAGGCAGTTAGTGATTTCAGATTCTAAAAAAATTCATCAAATTTCCATGAAATGCCAAAACAGAAACAAGGAAAATAGAGTTGATGTTTTGACGTTCCGAATAATTCGATAATTTTGTTGGCATTTTCAGACTTCAAAATTGTCAACTGTTATGTCGAGTTCGATTGAAGAAAGTGTTCTCGACACAGTTCCAACCTAACTGCTGTCAAAAGGCAGAAATTCGTTCGATTGATCATTTGGGTCGGAACTCGTTCCTAATGAGTTCCAACTCTAAAGTCGTCAGGTTCGAACTTTTTAGTTTCTTGGGTTACACGCACACAAAAAAGGTAGATATCAATGTCAGTTAGTTTTTTGTTATGATTTTCGGGTTTTTTGGCTCAGTATATCCAATAAATAATAAAAATAGAAGAAATAATAGATTTTTTTTATGAAATTTTGCTCAAGTAATGAAACTTCGTCCTCGAATCGTTCTTCTGAATAAAACATAATATAAACGTGATCAACTGATTGTCAAATAATTTACACACACAACTGGCTTTGGATTCTGTTTCGTTTGATTGAATCTGATTCCAGTTCCGACCTAGGTTTCTCAATCGAACTCGACAATAGTCAGCCTTTGAAAAGCTAAATTAGTTCAAAATTTCCAATGAAAGGATCATCTATGCCATACAAACAATTGTCTTCGGAATATGCGATTTTGAGCATATCTAAGCTAATTATGACACGCATCGCATGAAAATTTCTTTCCAGATCGTCAAACTACCATATACCAGGTTTGTCACGTATGTATGCACTTTCAAAGTTTTCTGCATAACATAACCAACCCATCTAAGCCCGCCTGATTTCATAAAATTAAATACCCTGGAAAGTTCATCCACAGACAAGTCCTTATAACTCAATTGGTTATGAAGCTTCGGTGTTAACGAAGATTGCCTCTTGGCAATCCTTATTTAGGATCGAAAACGTGCAATAAAAATACTGTCTAGTTACGTTTCGTATTTAGTCTATATTTAGCCACTTTTATTTGATTTCACTGCAAATAAAGCATAGGGGTCTTTGCTAAAGCAGCTGTTATACTCTCAAGAAATTGTAGTCCTATTTTTCGTTTCTTTCAATTCGTAGCACACGCTTTGGAAATAGAGGGGTTATTGAAGCTGCCTTTGAAGATTCTCAGACTAAAAATGTATTATTTTCAAGTACGGGAGGGATATATCTATTATCGCGTTGATGAAGTTAACGATTATTTTGTGTAATTATAAAACAATTCTTAATCTTTACCGCGACATGCCCTTAAGGGGGCCGTCCAGTAAAATGCAATTTTTACCGTTCATCCGATTTTTGTGAAATTTTTTTACAAATAGCTATTAAGGATAGAAAATAAA
>QYTT01079782.1:8807-19587 GCA_006980735.1 Dasypogon diadema | reverse complement strand
TTTTTATTAGTCAAATTAAATTCAGATTTGCGGGACAGGAAATTTTATCTCCAATGAAGAACTCCATAAAGCGGTTAGGCAGCATTTTGAAGAATATCATATTAATGGTATTAAAACATTTATTAATGTAATGTAAATGTAATGGGAATGCATTACGCACCTAGGTGGACTAACACCCGTGTGTCGGACTCCCAACGATCCGGGTCTACCGGCAAAACCCCCCCTCCCCTCCCTCTATCCCAATTGAAACTAGAACAAAAAATTTTATTTTCTATACGACATTTGCTAAAGAAATATGCAATTTTTATGAATGTGGTGAACGTTTGAACGGGTGTCATTTTTCACTTAAAAATTTGCTATAGAAGTGGTAGTAGAAATACCATGCATGAACAAGAACAAAGAAATTTCTTGTTACAATAAAAAGGGGTAGAATTATGAAGAATTAATGTGGAATGAAAAGCATGTCTTTTTAATAGTTTACTAATATAGTCATGAAGCTTAACTATTTTTAAAATAGTCAAAACTATGTGTCCTCCATATTAAGTTAGGCAGAGTACACAGTGTCATAGTGCTTCTTGGCAGATCGATGTTAAATAAAATTTCCTTAACCTTCTCTTCTGCTGCCAGAATCGTTTTTCTGATTAGTCTCTCTTGTCAATTTCTGCAGAATAGACGTGTTCCTGCACAAAAAATCCATCGGTGTCATATCGGATAATCTTGCTGGCCAGCTGCTATTTTCACCTCGTCCAATCCATAAATAAAAGGTCATTATTAGCCAGTGCCTAATAATCGTCTGCTTCGAGGCGGGTTATCTCGAAAACGAATAGATACAAATGGATACATGTGTTATATCAAATTAAAGGGAAACTCATAGGCATTCTTAATTCCGCAAGAAAAGTGCATATTTATTACAACTGTTTTTGAGAAATTTGAGTATTTACGTGAAAAAAGGATAAAAATATGTGAAAATTTTTATTTTGAAAATGCATAGCTCCTAAACAAAGGGGAGTAGGAGAGCTAGTAAGCACTCGTTTAAAAGCCACTAGTGTTCTCTATTACATGGCATTAAACTCGTGCACAAATGACGTTTAGTATAGGCTATACGGCCTTCATCCTAAAAAACGACCAAAAAACTTTCAAGTATCCTTATTTCGGGAACAAAATTGATGTATCTGAATTACTCGAATTTAGCTTATGTCAATCTGTTTTGTAAAGAGCAAAGAAAAAGTAGAAATTATACATAATTCCATCTCAAAGCTGCTATTCACTTTAATTCATAAAGCGTTAATAAATAACAAGATAAATTAAAATCAATTTTTTCGTAAGTTTTCGCACACATTAACTCTTAATAATAGCTTTTCTCAAACGTAACGTAAAACTAACTAGAAAAAGGTTAGGGATTCTTGATGTCGTATAGACCTCAGGTGAAGAAAAATAGTATTTATTACAATATTAAAGAAATCGTATATTATATAATGTTTTTCTTAGTGCGTTTACATTTCATAAATGAATTAACATAACACTATTCTTTAGTTAATTAAAAAGTGTGTAAGAATGCATGTGTAGCGACACGTGATGTATGATTGCACAAATTTACTCATTCATTCGTGTCTTTAAAGTATTTTTGCGAGAAGGTAATTGCTTCTGAATTTTATACAACTACCTCCCAGTAGATCGATGGGAGGGTGGAAGCAAAAGCAAATCGTGTGTGTTTGGTGTAAAAAAAATTGCAGGTAGGAAGCATGCTTTTAAAATTATAACAGAAAAGGTGCAGCCGATTTGTTGTTAGGCAGTAAATTTTAAGCGTATATTATCCAATTAATGGGCAGAGCTATTATTAACAAATCTGCTTTTAATCTCTTAATAAATAAAAAAATGTAATTATGTATGTAAATTGTCCAAAAGGTAGAAGTTAAACCAACTTAAATATGAACCCCTAATGTAAGAATGTCATTGCAACAAAATAGTAGATATCATATTTCGGCACGGCACTCTTTGCAGATTAGCCATGGTAACAAAATTCACAAAAATATGCTAACTATGCCAGAAGAGATTGAAATCCATTGCGTCGCTTTCTAGTTTGTCAATGATTCGTTATTCCCCTATAAAGCCTGGTACTGAATTCGCTTGAATGAAAAATATATGCGAGTTTCCAAACAATTTTTCACGCCGTTTTCACTCGGGTTAGTGGTAATGGAAACTTGAATTGAGTTGAGATTCGTAAAACTCAGTTAAACTGAACGGGTTTCAGTTGTCAAATGCATTGTTTGGTTTTTAAGTTGGGAAAACATGAGGACTGGAAAGCTTATAAGATAATATAATAAAATCTGCGTTTATTTTCCATGTTAATTTTTATTTTAGTACATCACTTGTTGCAAAATCGTCACCATTGAAAAGTTGTGAGAATAAAATCGCCATTTTGTGACATCACTCTGGATATTTTGATATTCACATTAAAAACCTGGCTAGTGGCTAACCTTGTCGCCTGTAAACCAATACGAATGTCAAACTTGTATATGCAGGCTACGCTCTGGAGCCTCTAAGCAAAAGTTAACCAAAGGGAAAACAAATTTAACCAAAGCAGTCTATTCCCATTGTTTTTTTTTTAAGATACTGCCTAAGCTCAGGGGACAATTCGATGATGCACATAGCAGCTTAGGTAGAGGAACATTTCTTAGGGAAGAGCAGATTGAGGAATTTTAAACTGGCAAATGTTGCAAGTAAGCCAAAATTTTTGACATGAAATTTTTACTGTGCAACATTTTAGTGCTTTAGTGGTAGTTTCGCAAGTACAATTGTCGTCAGTAGAATTGTCTCAACCATTGGTACCCAGAAAAATCACTGCGCCCCTTAAAAGTTTCGAACCTACGCCAAACAGAGGAGAAAATCTGCAGATGTGGGTGAAAAATATGCTAGCATATGCATATTGTGGTTAGCACTTTAGTTCTGCGTGAAATCAGAAATGAAAAATCGAATTTTCGAAATTTTTCAAAATCCATAATAGATGACACCTCGTGCAACTCCGTCCATTTTTCACGAGTATTTCATGCGGTCAACGGCATTTTTTGAAATGAAAATTTTGATTTGATAGTTTTAAATCAAAAATAAATTACATTTTGAAAATCTGAATTCTAATTCCAAACTTTATTTATTTAAATGCACTGTTGTCACAAATTTCACATTACGCGAACTCGGTACCAGGCTTAACTAATTATTCCAAAAAGGATTCCATATGTGATTAATTTTATCTCGGTCTCAAAATCGTTTTGGCACCTATTTTTCCAATTTTGATACCTTTTCCATAGCTAAAATATATTATTGCACAGGAGAATGACTTTGCCTTAATTCCTAATGCGGTGGTCCATCAAGGACCGTAAGGTATTATCATTTAATTCCATAGGGATATCCATTCTTCATTCTTGAGATCAAAATTTTTGAAATACATTTTTGAGATATTTAACATGTCCATATTTAAACTAAAACGGCGCGGTAAATATTTGTTATTTTTCAGTGAGTTTCAGAGATATACACAGACTTATCGTCGTATCCGTTCCGAACGGATAAAATTCCTTTTCCTTCTATTTCTTGTTGTAAGGCAACAACAAAAACAATAAATTTCGAATTTTTTCCGTTTAGAACGGATACTACGATAAGGCTGATTGACTCGTTTTTGAAATAAAAGCAAGACACTGCTCGGAATTATTCAGAACAGAATTGAATACTGAAGTCACCAGAATATACTTTCCTAAAGTATTCCACTTTGCGTGCATAAATATATTCAAATTCATTCTGAATAATTCATAATACAATTTTTCTGTACAAGATTTTGAAGAAGATCAAATTAGTGGAAGATATCAGTATGACTGTTATTGTTTTACTCACAACGTGTAATGTGAATAGTGAATATCGAAAATTGATGTGACTTTCAGCCTTCTGTATGGAAAAGATCATGTAAAATTTAGAAAATCCGTCAATAAGTTTCCATAATACCGTCGTTGAAGGGTCAAAGTATTCAGCGTTATTTGTTCTTTATTCAAGTTTATTTATTTATTTATTTTTACTTTAATGCATTTCATAACATTTGCAACTAATTTTAAAATGGCTTCAGATTCTGAACGAAATGAATGCAAGTGATTGCAAATTGAAAAGATTCTATTTACTTATATACCTTACTAATTTGACCGTGATATATTTACCCACTTTAATTTCTCTAATAGCAATCCAGTCAAAAGCTTTCAATGGCAAAGTCTTTTATCAGAAGTAGTTTGCGATAAGTGAAATATTCCAGCATACCGTACAAAGTCGGATTTGTTCTCCACTTCAATATCACATATGGAAAATGTAATTGAACCAATGAAAACAAAATTTGTGTGCAATTTAGGCAATATATAAATAACTGCTTATGTCAGTTTATCTCAAACAGTGGAATGTTTTCTGATAACAACACGTTTGTTCTGCTTTTTCTAAGAGGCGCCAAATAAGTCATGCAGCTCGATAAAGTACGTTTTTGACACTTTCTTACGAAAAGCTCCAATGACGAAAGGTAATTCTAAAATGTGAACGTGTGAGTTTTTTCTTAATTGAGTTAGTTTTGTGTAGGCACACACAATAAAAAGGCTAAAGGCAAATTAATTGAACTTGTGTTAATTTCCTCACACAAAGAAATTTGCTAAAAATCTTTGCAAAGATAGTAACCGTGAACACGAAAAAATTTGCACTTCGTATAGTAAGAAATGTATGTTTCAGCGAATTCTTCAGTTCAGATATGGATGGTTTTCTTTTCAAGTGGCCCGTCCTCACTCAACAAATTCTGAATCATGATGTTTAAATTTAAATGACGTCATTGCGTTTGAAATGCTGATTTTTTGTTCAATCTAATCGCGGTAGAATAATCATTTCTAATTATTCTTGAAGCTTACGAATCGAGGCGTAAACAGTAAAAATAAATTTTGAATGTGAGAGTCTCAACTGGAATTTTGACCTTTTAATCCACCACTGAATCATATTTAAGAGCTGCAATAATCATCATTGATATCTTATCAAGCAATGGAATTTAAATAAAGTGCACGGTCATAATATTTATAGTAAGTTTATTGTCTATTATTATAAAACTTTAGATCAACTTCCAGAACAGTCTGGCCTTAAGTTCGACTTTAGGAATGTAATATTGATATTTTGTCGAATATTATTTTAATCATTTTAGAAGTTTTCCTTGGTTAATAATATCAGCCTTAACGTCGTTCCGTTCCGAACGGAAAAAGGTCCGAATTCCTTTTTTTTTGTTGCTTTACAAAAACAAATAATGTCTTGGGAGCTTTTTCCGTTCGGAACGGATACGACGATATGGCTTTATAATTTAGTTCTAAAATATATTCTTCATTCAATAGTCCTTTGCCATCGTCGAGTAATATTTTTAAGACGATTCTTAAGAAAATCTGGTGGTTTTGAAATAAAGATTCAAAGATTCTTTTTCGACATGTTTTTCAGAACTAAAAGTTTTCAATTTAAAAATAATATCGAAGCACAGCAAACGTGGTAAATTTATGGCGGTAGGCTTATAAAGTGGGTGTAATAAAAATTCCCAACTAAACTCTTTTATGTAAATAATAGTACCCTAGTTCTCTGTGATCGTACATTGTTTTAACGTCGAATAACATCCTCTAATTCTAATCCCGTTTTTATTTCATCGCTTCCACATGTTTCGTATGGGTTCGTATTGCAAATGTTCGTTTCACCTTCATTTGATAGATTGGAAATATTCGCGCAGAAGTGCTTGGAATTATTAGTGGTGCAAAACCTCTAATAATTTCAAGCCATGAACTGCGATTGTGCCTATGAATGGTGGAAGCGCTATAAATTAATAATAATAATTAAAAGCAGGAATACCTTCACCATGAAATAAACATGACTTTATGATGAAACTCTTGTTCTGTATAAACTTTTAGTGGTGTATTCTTCTCTAATCAGCATCTTATGCGTTGGTCCGTGCCGAATATTTAAAGAATAGATGTTAATACATCCCACTTACTCTCGACCAGATAGCTGCTTTAGTACTCATATTCCTAATGTTAAAACTTTTCCAACTGTTGGAGGTTGTTACTGCCCAGTAGAATGACTTGATCATAATTCCTACGCAAGTTCTTGGTTTCTTGTATCCTCAACAAGACCGTTAGACCGTAAACTCAGCTCCACAAGTGGTCCAAATCCTCTGGTCTTTTTATACCTTAGATGTATGGTATCATAGCTTTAAACAAACGTTTGTAACGTCTAGAAATATTAGTATAACAATAAACTGTATAAGTGTATAGCCATTAATGCAAAATAAATAGAAATCGTTTTGTAGCTGTCCGTCTATCTGTCCACGCATTAACTCGAGGCCTCTTTGAGATATAGGCTTGAAATTTGATGGACAGATTCCTTATTTAAATTGAAAGACCAAGTTCAAAAATGGGCCAAATTGAACAACTCCTTCATAGCGTTACCATATAAAACCTCCAGTTATATCAAATAAAAAATAGTTTTATTTTCTTCTAAAATGAAAACGTTTTGAAGTAGATGGTTTAAATTTGGCAAGCATTACTTTTAATAAACTAAAATGTCTTGGCATGAAAAAAATTTAAATCGGACAATTCTTTCAGGGGTTACCATATGAATAGTGTGGTTTTATTATTAATTATAAAAATTGTCTCTTTCTGTTCTAGCGCCAAAATAATTTATCATGCACAGTTTTCATGTTGCTTCGCTTCTTTCTGTTCTTATGCAAAAATGGCCAAATAACAAAATGAGTATACAAAAGTTAACGGACGGTGAAAGGGTGAACTTTTAGGAAAAAATGTTTTAAAAAAAGTGACAAAAGTTGTAGACTACAAAAAGGGTAGAATTTTACATTTGGACATGTGGTGCGCTTAGAGGCCAAAGTGATCTTTAGGGATCATTTCAAAAAGTGCCACTTAGCAATTACTTGAAATTTAATTATTACCCTCAAACATTACTCTCTCCTAAAACCTTATCTTTTCAAAATATTTTACCGTCCCGTTACTTTTTTGCACACGGTCTATGTATGCTATCATCAATTTAAGTAATCATTTGTAACAGCCAAAAATATTTATCATGCAGACAAACTATATAGCCATTAATGGGGGATAAAAAATCGCTTTATTCCTGCGCGTCTTTTTTCCTTCGGGGCAGTGGTAAAAAGCGCGTCCACAGGTTTCTGATAGCAAGACGACCCACAGATTTGCAGGTCAGTTGCGAATTTATAAGAATATAATAAGCCGGTGCGAAAAATTCATAATTTCCTTTTCTTCTCTACATACCCTAGATGTACATAATTCTAAACCAATTATAGCTTCTTACTTCTATTTTAAAGCAAACTAAATGCCACCATGTCTACCCTTTTTTTGAAACACTAGATCCACAACTTACCATAATAACTCATTCGATTTAATTGATGTATTTTAAAAATAAAGTTATCAATCCCATTCAGATTTTATGTGTCACAACGTATAAGGTGAGCAATGCTTCTAGATATAGGTGACTAATAATTTTTTTGTTTTAAATACTTTTCCAAAAGATGTTGTTAATGGTAACTGGACTGAGCTGATTTATTTTTATTTTTTTCCAATGTTTTAATTAGCTCAGGCACAGGCATATCGGAACACTTTTTGAGTGACTTCCAATAAAAAAAATTCGTGAAAGAACCGGCTTTTTAATTTAATTTTCTTTTTATTTAGCTGTGATATGATTAGTTTCTGAGTAAGGATTTTTGCCTACCTTTTTTAAATAAATGCTACTACTTAGAACGTTCGTTAAATTATTACAAAAAACGTACTTTATCGTTTTACAATGTCTTGCCACATCAATCTAAAAACTCGTGTATTTGCGTTTATGTCGTTCATGTAATCGTAACTAAAAGCCGAACCATGAGGTATTTTGTAAGTAAAGCGAGGAATGTGTCTAGACCGAATAGAAAAACACAAGCACATTTACTAATCTAAAATAAGCCACAAACTTACGAGACAGCACAATTCAATTTCCGCTGAAGTTTACTTTACCTTAAAAAGAGCTCATCGTTCATTATTTTATTGCTTTGTCAGTAGAGAACGGATATGCCGCTACACTAGAATCGGTTTTGGTGAGCGTCCCAATTAGACATTGTACTTCTATCAATCCCTTCTTGTTGTTCTTCTTCAACAAGTACTACTAAGTTTATCGATATATAAACTGACTTCTTTTCTTTCTCGAGTTTCGGTAATACCATGACATGCATATAGAATTAAATTGGCTTTTGCAATTAGTTAATATATTATTGGTACCTTGAAAAATAAATAAGTTTTAAAATAGTGATGGACATGATGCTTGCTGCTTTTTTCTATTGTATTTCACATATGTTGAAAACGGGTAATTTGGTGAAACTGCTTTGATTTTACATTCATTTTTAAGATATTTTAGTATTAGGTACATTATAGAGCAGTGGTATTCTTCTTTTATTGCTTTCATCGAAAACCAAGGTGTCAAGTAAAATTAAATAACAGGTAATCCTCGTATAACGCGGGATATATTTACACTCCACAAAATTGCCGCAATACATATAAAACAAAAGGCTCACTGCATATAAAATAAAAGGTTTCTTCTCAAATTAAAAACAATAACATCGCAATTTGTAATTCGTATTATATTGAGACCGTGGTATACCAGGGTTACCTGTATTTAAATGTGCAATTGCAATAAAGAACGTCATGAACTCGATTTCTGCTTCTTTACAAAGTATTAGTATGCTCAACTTGCTCTACTTTACTTGAAAATAATAAGCTCGTCCCGGTTCCCCAACATCTAAAATGACTTTTTTTTTTTAAATAAAGAGTGGATTTAAGTTTCACTTTTAAACAATTATTTATTATTATTTGTACTTGAGGAAAACAAAAACACACATTTGCAAAGTATCGATACACATGCAATGAAGGAATGATTTTCTAGCTTCTATGAATAAGATTTTGGTACAGATTACAAGAGAAACTTATATTACAAACAATATTAAAAAAATATATTAAAAAACCGAATGTCCAGCAAAAAAGACTTGTAAAAATAAAAGTTCGCAACCGATCGGGTCGTTTTTTGGCTCAAACTGTAGCTAATAGATGCCTCTAAAAAGTTAGTGTAGTAGGTTGACAAAATCCAAAATGGCGGACCCAAAATGGCAGTCAAAAATCCAATATGAAGTCGAATTTTTGAAAATCAACCGATTTGCACCAAATTTGGTATACCGGGGTTTTTCGAGTCGCTGATCACGAATCTGAGATCGGCTTTGCAAAATTCATGATGGCGAATCCAATATGGGGGACGAATTTTTTGAAAATCAACCGATTTACACCAAATTTGGTCTATGGGGGTTTTGGGGGTCACTGATCACGAATCCCAGGTCAGATTTGTCAAATTCAAGATGGCGGGCGAGATTTTCGAAAATATCTACCATATAGGTGAATATATAAGAATAAGCAGCCATGAACAACCAATTATAGTTTTTTTCTAGTTAATTAATCGTCATTTTTATACCCTAGATGTAGGCTATTATAGCTTTAAGCAAACGTTTGTAACGCATAAAAATATTCATGATACAAAAAAATAAATTATATTGCCATTAATGGGAGAAGAAAAGAAATCGTTTAATACATGTCCGTCTGTCTGTCTGTTTGTCCACGCGTTAGCTCGAGAACGCTTTGAGCTAGAGACTTGAATTTTGGTAGACAGTTGCGTTATTAAAATTGAAAGATCAAGTTCAAAAATCGGTAATTTCACAACTTATTCATACGGTTGCTATATGAGACCTCCCATATCAAGTAAAAGGTCGATTTTTTTTTCTTTTAAAACGAAAACCCTTCGAGGTAGGTAGATAAAATTCGGCACACAGACACTTTAGTAAAATTAAAATATCTTTGCAGAAAATGAACCAAATTTTAAAGCTTACTTAAAATACATATTTGCATCGCAAGATTTTTATTGTGCCTAAAATATATTAGAAATCTGCTGGAATTCATATATGTATAAACTACTGTATTGCTAATGTACTGCAAAATGACGCGGCTGTATTTCGACATATTACCTAAGTCTTTTCCCTTACTTAGGTAAACTGTCCTGCATTTTCCTTATTTATTCAGTGGGGGTTTACAGTACAGGAGTTAGAGAACGACTTCGTGAAAGTTCCTGGAAAAGAAGAAGAATAACTTTCAAATCGCATTCAAATCCACAAATGACATTTGCAGAAAATTAAGGAAGTTCAGGCAGTTACAAGCTACTGAGAAATCCTGAATTTACATAGAGTTAAAAATTGTGAATTTGTTTGACGTCATCGGATGAAGAATTTTCTCAACTGAAATTACAGAGCGAGCTGCTGATTAGAAATTATAATTCCTGAAAGAAAGAGAACCGACCCATTACTAAACGGGAGGGTCTTCCCCGCAGTGAGTTAATATCAGTTTTGTTGACATTTACGCTTATTGTAACTACTATAGTGAACAAAATCAACTTTTATATTTAAAAATTTTCAGTAAGCGTAATTTATCTTCTTGTGAAAGACTTAAATAAGTAGAGTAGAATAGAGTTATTAAATAAGCGAGTTAAATTATATGACAATTGGTCACTCTGCTGCTGATAGGTCTGTTTGATGATTACTACGAGTAAGCTAAAACATACTCTTTTATTCTCCCAAGTGTCAAAATCCTGACTCTAAAAAAACAGCTAGAGTAAATTGAACTTAATCGTAGTAGGTCATAAAACAGACCTA